>JAUMHA010422715.1:0-10257 GCA_032359765.1 Saxidomus gigantea
TAATGAATCAAATATAAGACATGTTATTTCAAAACAGCATAAAGGATTGAGTAGAAAGCTCTTGGCTTATCTTTCAGTTTTGACAATTGCATTTGATTGTTCAAAGGGATCCTTCATGAAAACTTACTGAATCAATAGCTACCATTGCTATTATTAATGTGCAGGTTGATAATGATTTGCATTAATCACCAAGACATAAGCACTTGCTGCTGTCTGGGTAAGGGTAAAAATAACCTCAGGAAAGAGTTAGTGAGCTATCCATACCTGTCTCCCCCCAATCCCCAGTTTGGTTAGTTTCATGCTGATATTGTTTCAGGTGATTGAGTTGTTTGGTAACCAGCTTCCTGTGCAGTGGTTGGCAAGTGTTATGCAGTCTGATTCCCTGCTTCACACAGCCAAAACATTGATTTCAGCAGAGGTAAAACAATAAAAAAATTAATTTGTTTGATTTAAGCGTATTTGTCAGTTACCCAAGTTCAGTCAGCAAGATCTGTTAGTTGTATAAACTACTCTCTCATTTATGCTTAATTCTGGTAAATGTAGAATTTTAGCCTCTAGGGACAAGTAGGACTAAAAGATAACAGTAATCAATGCATCAAATGATGTGTTGAAGAGTAGAAATTTGCTTCAACCAATCTAAACTCTGCTGACAAAATTTCCTAGATTTAACTAATAGATTGGTTTAGATAGGTGATTTTGTTGTCTTGTGAAAGCTTCTAGTATAGTATTTGCTGTACTGTGAATAGACTTAAGTATGGACAAATATTTTCAGGTACTGAAAGACCTTACATCAGTATATCAGAATCTGCTGAGTCTGAAAAGTATACCATTGTTAGAGGAAACATACAGGTAACACTCCTAAAACATGCATTGTATACTTGTTTGTAATTAGCACCTACCAACCATCATGGTTGAGTTGTTAAAATCACTGACTTGTAAAAAGTAAATCTGTCACTGAAATTTGGGGATCAGCGGATCCGAGCCCCACCTCTGCAGACCTGACTCTTCATGGCGGTTTCTTATTGACGATGGTAGTCTAATGCTCTCCAGAGCAACAGTTCTCTACAACAAGCACATTTCTGTGTTCTAAAGGGTGTTTGCTCTTCAGATGTTAGACTGTATAAAGAACTGAAAAGATTTCTGTGTCTGCGTTCATTATAATTTTATTAGAAACTTAACTTTGTATAGTACAGTTTTCTGTTGTTTTAGTGTTTCTTTACCTCAAAGTTTTTTGTGTTGTAATTCAGACATCTATTGGGAGATATACAGTGTGGATTCAACACTTTACTAGAGAGTAGCGGAGATGATAATCTGTTAGGCCTTGTTCCAAACAATCCATACGCTAGTGTCAAATACACAAAACGTGATGCTGAGTTGGTCTGTGTGTTCTGTCTGTGTGTACTGGGAGAAATTGGCAACACAAAAAATAACCTCATTGGTGTAAGTGTGCTAAAGTGTTGTTGTACTTTGTGTATGTGTAATCCTTTGAGAGTAAGTCACTAAGGTATACAATTTGCTCATAAAAATATGACGGAAGACCAAATGAAAAGGGTTGGCTCTCGTGTGGAAGGTACCGTACATAAAATGAAGAGCAAGTTTATTGTCAAAACCCATCAATTGTTTAAGTATTTCAAAATGTTTCTTACTGAAGTTTGACAATAAATGGTATGGTTTTCTGCTGTAGTGTCTTTAAAAAGAATAAATAATTCCATGCAATTTAACAATACTTTTTAGGGAGTGATTGATGATTGTAAACAATGTTTATTAGCACATAAAAGAATTTTAAATAGTCCATTTATTTCTTATACAGATGTGGGCTCTGTCGCCGAGCCTGTTTGACCTGTACTGTACACATCTTGATGTGGTACGCCCCTCAATCAGCGTACAGTATCCAGCTTTACAGTGTGCCATCTTGCAGTCACTTTATTCACATGCTACAAGGTATGTGTGTCTGTACAAATAAAGTTCAAATATAACATATTATCAGCTGTGCATGAGGAAATTCTTGCATCACATTTTGTGGCTATTCATGACTTCAAAACAGATAAATGATGTCAAGAATTGACAGTCAAAATTTAAAGTGCTGTACTCTATTTTTAAGTAATATTTTTTTTGAAATAAGACGAAATAAATTCATCTGATCATATCAACATAGAAGTATATTTTAGTGAAACAGTATGTATAAATAATTTTCGAGATTAAAATGTCTTGATGCATTTATGTATGTAGATTTAAATAACTTCTTGATCAAGAGATTGTTTATTGAAAATCTTTTTATATTTTCAGGCATGGGAACTTCATCTCTACAAGTTCCCTTTTTACCCAGAATACACCATTAGAAGGAGCTTTACTGGCAAATGTAAATCCTACAACTAGCTCAAACTTTACACGTCTTCTCAAGATGCTTGCCGACCTGTGCACACATACAAATACATCCTTTGATTCCAAGTAAGTAAATATTTATGTATTGATTTTAAGCTCTTCTTAGTCTCTCGTTGGTGTATTTGAAGATGTTATGGTAGTATGAAATGGAGGAGACCCCCTCCACGGATGAATGGTAGGCTGCTGACTTGTTATAACTCCACAACTCTTAATTGACAGTCATTGATTCAAGCTACCAATGTGAATGGTTATTTGTTAGCAGTTTCTGAGATAAGATAGGAATCTATCAACTGTTCATTTATAGAAAAAAAGGATTGATAAACTGTATGCCTGTACATAACTGAAATACTGTCGAACTAAACACCAAAGAAAATAAGTACAGGTGTGTATGTAGACAGAATGGATGGGTTGTTGGCAGTTTGTAGAATTAACACTGATATTCAACAACAATAAGACACCACATAAGTTACAATATAGTAAAGAGGTTTGACAGAAATTTCATAATTTCATATTACATTTTCAGATTACTTGCCTTGAAATGGATTGCTGAGATAATATCAAGTCTGAATACAAGCCAGCATGTATACACAACCAGGCAGTTCCTGACCCTGGTTCAAGCCCTGTACCATCTTGGATATGACCAGGAGGAGGAAGTAGCCACAGCTGTACAGTCCTGTCTTACCAGTCTCTTCAAAAATCCAAAGTCATATCCCAAATATATTGTTAAAGGGTATGTAGTAAGATTTTACCATACTAAAGAAGTAGATGTTTAAACAAAATTGGGTGCAAGTACAAACAAGTTGTGATGTAACAGCTGTTTTATGATTGCTGTGTTCATGTGAGGTGAATAGAATGGGCTCCTGATGCTCGTAAAGTTTTTATTAATTAAGTGCATCACTTTATTCCAGTGGTGCAGTAACAATTTTGAAAGCAGCCATAGATAAAAGGGTTTATTGTACTACCAAGGCATAGGAAAAGCTGACTGAGACATAGCTTAAACAGTATGTTAAAAAGTTCGAAAAGATATAATCTGGATCCGAAATAATAAAACTTTTCTTGAAAGCCAGTCTAAATCTTTGGCTTTTGATTGGCTAGAAATGAGCTCAGTTTCAAATATAACCAGTCAGTATCATGTGATTTTAGACTGATCTAAAAAAAATCCTGTGCTGTATGGATAAGACGTGTATATGTGCTGTAAAGTAATATTGCATTGTTTACAGGTGTGTGAAGCTGTGTATGTACAGACTGTCTGAGGGAAGCAGCAAACTGACAGAGGAATACTCTTCATTGTTATGTTTACTGCCTATCAATGTGTCAGCAAGGTAAAATTTAACTCCTTTTGTTGTTTGTTTATCTGAGCATGAAGTGTTCATGGTGAGCTTTTGTGATGATTCTATGTCCATCATGCGTCAGCAACAATTGCTTCAAAGGATATCTACTGTTAAACCATTTAGCCAATTCTGAGCAAACTTCACAGGAATGGTCCTTTGATGGTCATCTACCAAAATTGCCCAAACAAATGCAGCCCACTGAAACCTTATAACATTTCCTCTTAAACCACTGGGCCAATTTTATATCAAACTTCACAGTATTGTTCCTTGGATGGTCCTCTACCAAAAGCTCTGGAAATATTCCGATTTACTGTTTAAAATGGCTACCAGAGCTAAAATAGGACCTTTTAATGACAGTGATCCTGTAGTTGAGCCAATGGTACTTTTATATTTCATTAGTTCTTTGATTCCTTTTTGAGCGTTGTGGAGCATTTGCAGTATTTCGCAGATGCACAATAAAAAAAAGAAGATAGTTTGAAGAATCAAATTTCATTCATCACTGTGTGAAGATGGGTTTACATTAATAGAATATTAGTGGCCAGTTCAGAACATCAAATAGGAAATTTACTAAGAAAATCAAAGTCTAATGCATATTGGAATTAGGGTTGGTCTGATTTATGTTTCAGTTTACCCAAGTGTAAGAGATAGAATTTGAAAAGATATTGAACAAATGGAGACACGCCTTCTTGGTCAAGCTGTGAGGATTGCTGACTAGAAATTGTAAAATCTATTAATTGATAGAGGGTCATTTGCTCAAGTATTGCTGTTGACCTGACTTCTTTTGTAAGAAAGTTGGCAAGTGTAAAACTTTAACATTTAACACTCACTCTAATTTGTTTTAAGGTTATTGAAATTGATCACTTTATCTTCAGTAAAAACAACGGATTGTACTTGTTGGATGAAGATATGCAGTTAGTGTACAATGATCTGACAGTGGGCCTGCCCGCCATGTGGCAGGTGTGCCGAAACTACAGTACGAGGGTACCACTCGGGTCCTTCCATTCCCATAACTTCAGACAAGTCTTGGGATACCTCCTGCATAACACAAGAGTGAAGTAAGTATAAATGAGTTTCGTATTTCTTTCATTCCATGGTAGGTTTCATATTCAGCCTTGATTGTGATGTTCATTCTTACACAGAAGAGGAGTCTAGTCCCTCCCAGAAACAATGGTTACATTAACTGCTTGCCAGTAAATACTTTCGAAATGGGCGTATGATACCAAGAAAAAAAAGTGATGTTCGAATGAGGTAATGCTCTTTTGTCTTTTAGTGTTGTTAAGAAATAAATTTTGTTCTTCGTGCTGCTCTTTGTGAGGCAGATCTATTTTCTCCCATCTCTGTTTCAAGAAAAATTATTGTAAGTGAGTCATTATTTATGGTTGTTTGGACAGTCAGGAGCACAAGTTCTTGCTTGGGGAAATTCTTTTTTGAAATATAGTAAGAGACCAGTTATATGTCTTAAGGAAAAGAAAATGAATGTTGTTTTTTTCATTTGACATTTCTATATATTTCTAAATAAAGTCCAGTTCATGTTGAATAAAGCTGAAGGATTTCGGTTTTCAATGATGGTATTCATGTTTTTTACAGACAGACTGGTTCTCTTGCCTGGTTAGAGTCTATGTACCAGTCTGCACAGAGGGTAAACAGTAAACCAGACTGGAAAATACCTGGTGGTCTCTTCATGCAGAATTATGTAAGAAATTTTTCACATTTGTGAAATGAGTCATTTCTGCAGACAGATTATTTTGCTTTACTCTATGAGTCTCTTAAAATGTATTAGCTTGATACAGAAACAAAACAAATACATTGTTCGAGGTTTGAAACTTTATGAAGTATTCAAAGAGAAATTATACGTCTTTTTCATCATGTATAACAAAGGCTGTGTCACTCTGACTTTCACAGAAACTAGTTAACATTTAGTAGTTGATGCTATGCATCTATAAAATGTGCAGAATTGTATAAAATAAACTTAAAGAAATGTTAAAGAGAAAAGAAGATACAAGTGTATGGGGATAAGTTAGAAATATATACATGTTTATATTCTGAAACTTTTATGCTCATGTTTAAAAACACTGAACAATGTTATAGTAAAGTAATTGGAATGTGTTCTATAGATACCAAGGAATATGTAACTTAGAAATATATACACGTCTATATCTTGAAACACTTATGCTCATGTTTAAAAACACTGAACCATATTATAGTAAAGTAATTTGAATGTGTTCTGTAGATACCGAGGAATATGTGCGTTCAGTGGTTCTGGGCGACCTGGGAAGCTTCGCAGTTCTGTATACTGACAAGATTGAAGACGCCCCTGGGAAAGCCACAGGAGACCTTTATGTCTATTGAAGCTGTATTGAAGTCATACGCCATGGAAGTGGATAATCAACACTCTGAAGAAGAAGGGGAAACAAAGAGAAGTAAGTTACTGTATAGGGCTTTAAAATGGCTGGTTCTTTTTTGTGCTATTTTTACAAAATGAACCTGATTGCAATTTGATGAATTCGCGTTTTTTTGCAAAACACAAATTGTAATTTTCGCAGAAGTACTTTAAAAAATTAAAAGATGTACTAGAAGTCATATGCCATGAAAGACAACTGGCTGAGAGAAGAGTAATTCAATTTGGTCTTTGTTGAAGGGTATCTTTATTCATAGTGTATTGTGCACTGTTTTTTTTCTTTTTTACCTGTATTCACTGGGTGGTGCTTATTCAGATGGGAATTTAAACATAGGTTTGACTGTGTGTACATTTGTCAGTTATAGTTTGATTACAGAGTTCATTGAAATATTACTCCAGACCCCATTGTAATGGAAATTTTATATATGTACTGTCCAGTCTTAATAAGAAATTCATTTAAGTTCATTTACTAGTAACATTACTATGTTTGTGATCTCCCGATTTTTGATGTGTTGGTTTAGATGTGTAGAAAAGAGAACAAGAACTACTAGCTTTTCAAAATTTTCGTATGTTTAATTTAGACAAGAAGTTGGATACAGAGGATAAACCCCTGAGAGTGAAGTTACTGCTACAGTTTATGGAACATCTAGAAAAGCAGCTGTATAATGCATATGAGGGGGCTGCTGTCTCCATGCCGGCACTGCCAAAGGTAAGCATATCATGTATATCAAAATCCAAGCAGCAGTGATAACCAAGACATCAATATCGGGTATCTGCTGCATGCAGCGACAGTCTTAAGGGATACAGCTAAAGTAGACATTTCAAAGAGATGGCTACATAGTGTAAGTACATTGTGTACCTTAACTTCAAAAGTTGGCCTGATGGCTTCTTAAACCTGTCTGAGACCTCAATTTGTAATGTCGCTGTCTTGTTATCACTGAATATCTTATTGACTGAATGCCATAGGTTCAAGCGGTAAAACCATAAATTTATTGATAGGATAATGATAGAACCATGTTCTTTTTCCTCTAAAACAATGTTGACATGTGCCTTTCTTTTGTATTTAAGTTGTTTCTTCAAGAAATGAAGTTGCATGAAAGCCTTTCTTATTTTTTTGCAATACCTTTGAACAAAATACTGTCCTATGTTTCTAACATGTACTTACAGATTTAAAAAGCAAAGTTAGGAATGCTTTAGGTACACAATTAATAAAGGGTAATTTCTATCAGTAAGTCATCTTTCTTGATAAAATGACAGCTGCTTGTAAATGTGATCCTGGGACTTTAAGATATAATAAATACTAAATATTATATATGAAATTCCACAGGCTAAAAGATAATTTTGACAGGCCTCACACCAAATTTAATGGCTAGAGGCCACTAGACCGCTTCAGTAAATCCAATGCAAGCAGCAGTCCCTGTCCACCTACATGTAGCTCAAACTTGATACATATTTACAAGTCCATTTTATTTTATGTAATTTACAACTATATAGTGCAAAATCTCAGCGGGTATAGATGGAATGTATTCAGTGGAATGATATTTACCTGGTAGCTTATATTGCAGGCTGTGCGTACATTTTTCCGCACAAACAAGAACACATGTCAGGAATGGTTGTCTCGTATACGTATATTTTTACTGAAGATGTCATTACACTATGGTATGTTCACGTCTGTAGTGAGACACGCATCAGAGATTCTTCACGAGATGAAGGAAGCTGATAATACACAGGTATATGTCTCACTGTATGATAGAATAACTCCTTTTATGAAAGGTTTGGTTTTGGAGTACAAAGACTTATTTTCCCTTCATTCACAGTTTTTTCCATTAAGTTTAGAATAGAATCTTCTTGTCAGTGTGAAAGACAAAATTATATTTTTTCCAAATCGGCTAAAAGTCAGCAGAATATATTGTTGGCCCTATTCATTTTCCATGAGAACTCAAAGTAGTAAGTGTCTTTTTCAGATTATAAGATGGTTCCCTAAAACAGTAATATTAATTTGATGTTTGCAGGGTCCGGAGTTTGAGACAGTGATACAGTACATGGTAGTGGCGCTGTGCCAGCTGGGAGAGGCCGATGCCGCACTGGGAATGTATACATGGTGCAAGGATGTTATAGGAAGAAAAGTCACATGGATTAAGGCTGCAGTTGAGAAGGCATATGGACGGTAAGTTAAACTTTGCCAGAGAAAAATTAATTTAGAAATGTACAGTTATAGTTGTAGAGATTTCGCTGTAGAACTGAAGGGTTTTCCTTAAATCTTGAAAATAAGCCAGAGTCAATTCTAAGTTGGTCTCAAACCTTGCTTCTATTTCTTATAATGGCTGTTTTTCAGTCAGTTACTTTTCAATGAGCACCCCTATGAATATGCATTAGTAAGGCCTGAATTGAAGGATGGACAAGTCCATTTTAGAAATTAAGGTAAAGTGTTTGAAATGCTACATTTACCAGGTATGAGATTGCTGCAAAAGAGTACAGATCTGTGGTCAAGTCAGTGCTACAGGCAGAGGAGGAGAAAGAAGATCTAAGCAACGATGGTGAATCCAAGTCTGGGAAGATCCATGGCATCCTTAGCAAGCCTGGAGCAGGTGATGCTGGTTCAGGACCTTCCTCAGCACTGTCCACCAAGGTCAACATGTTTGTTAATGAGGTCAGTTACCATCCTTACATGTTGTTGCTGTAAAAAGGAAGTTTTTTGATTTTCAAAATAATGTGTTAGTGTCTTTGCAGGATATTGTAGGATAATTACAGATGTTTGGAATATTTTTCCTTTTGAAGAACAGAAGAAGGAAACAAATTTGATAATCCTTCTATATATAAATACAACAACATAATGTTATAGTATTGAGAGCTTTTTTTAAAGTGGTTAGTCTTAATAGTAAAAATGAATAGCCATTTCATCTGTCTGCACTTCTTATATCAATCTGTATATCAACTTTTACATGGGGTTTTATTATGAAACGCTCAGGGATGGAAATGGGAGGGTGGTTTACAGGATTGGAGAAAATGATTTGTAATTCTTTTTATGTCAAAATTACATGGTTTCAAGATGGACAAATTCATAGTAGAAACTATGCAGGGTCAGGGATTAAATTGTTATATGAGATGGTATACAGATATGTATTCTTTGTTTTGTAGGTCATGGATTGTTATGTTCAGTTGAATGACTGGGAGTCGGCGTTAGAATGGCAGGAGGCGTACACCAAGTTACGAGGCGAGAGTCCACAAAATGTGGCCTCACCTACATACCACGTAGACATGTGCTTGATCAAGTATGTGTTTATGTTTGTGACTAAGTAATGCTAAATACATATACTTGACATTGATTTATCCTAGATTAATTCACAGGGAAGTCTACTGTGTAAGGGTATTTTGCAGGGGCCTTTGCTGAATTATACAATGTATATGCCTGCACATCTGAAAGACACACTGTAAATTATTGGAAGATAAATTACAATTTAAACATTTACTATCTTAAAACTACCATTGTAAGGTTTTGTGAAAGTCTTGTATAAATGCTTTCCTTGCTGTGTTAGTAAAATCACTGTAAAACTCTTTCATAGTTGCAATAACAAAGAAATGAATGTGTGATTTTAGAATGACCATTCAGCCTGTGTAAATGGCAATGTACTCTGATATTTACAGGGCAATGTCAGCCTATGACCTTGACTCCATGAAAGAGGTAACTGATCATCTAGGTTTGATGCCTGCTTTAACAGACCTAGCACAGTGGGGAATGCAGGACAGGGAGCATACTGCACACAGCAAACTCCTTCAAGCCGCATCAACAATCCAAGAACATAACATCAATAATCACAAGTAAGTATCTTGGACGCTGGCATGTTACGTTTGAGAGCAGCCTAGTTAAGCCTGCCTTTGAGAAAAGCTTTAAAGGTCCATTACTAACACCAAATCGATATTTCTTTAAAATCAAGAATTGTAACGAGTGTCTTCTCAGAAGGAAAAATATGACATACTGCATTGAATGTGACCATATTGTGTTAAAAATTTGAGCTTAACAAAAGAATTTACACATTTTTTTTTTTGCCTTTTCAAAAACGAAAGTAGGTTTTCCCGTTTTCAAATATCTTTGTTATTTTCTAGACATTTTCCAGAAAGGGGGGGGGGGGGGGGGGGGGGGTGTAA
>JAUMHA010422726.1:0-10257 GCA_032359765.1 Saxidomus gigantea
CACTGTATCCTTCGCACAAATGGTATATTTTGATACACACTGGGCCGACACGCACACTGCACATCATGTTATGCTACTTTTTATCGACACATGTGTTGTATACGTCAGCAAACAAACTGAGCAGTAACATGAAAGTAGTATTTGCATTAGTTTATCTACAGAGGTCACGCGCAGGGGTCACCCTCTCTACTAACATGCGCGTAGACTTATTCTAAGCATTCTCTAATGATATCAATATAACTTGGTTTTAGCATGACATGTCAGCTTCAGTCTAGGAACAGATGTCTGCACGCAGTCAAAACACCATCCCACAGTGGCCTATCTGCGAGTCAGTGTGGATTTCAAACCTGGTAAGACTGTGTCCAAGGTCACTTTCAAGGTTGCCTAAGTGTCAGCATTTGCCTCAGCTATCACAATTCTAGACAGCCCTCGTTTTGCCACACAGTAAACATATCAAGATATGTTCGTCTTAAAATTGCAAGAAATTTGCCACGAAATATATTCATGGTCTGTAATAGGTATGTCAGTCTACACAGCATACATAGCATCTGCGTACTTAAGAACAGAACGTTGTTTATGATTGTATTTGATTGTTTGTTAGCGCTGTCATGCTGACCTGTTTATAAATCAGTACATATATCGTGACTCTAAAACGCAACATCTTATTTCAATGTTGTGCAATATAATGACGCCTTGTCCAGTTATAAGCAGTTTATTTTTAGGTCATCATACATTAATACACATTTTATGAATTTGCATCTCTCGAGGACGAGCACTCGGACAACGCTAAAGACTTTAAAAAACTTGATAAATCATATAATATTATGTCAATATTTCATTTTTCTATGGTCAGATATACCCTTGGAGAATTGTCTTTTAAAACGACAGAACTTTGTGTTTTCAATAACGTACTTTTCAAGATATTCAAAAATTTGCATTCATTTATTCGTGTTTAAAATGGCGGGGTATATAATAATCAAATACTGTACTGTTAACCATGACCCAATTGAATTCTAGTGAAGTTGGCCTTAAAACGAATAGTTTGTAATACAAATGTGAAAGTTTTTAAAGCGAGAAGGCAACTTATATGAATAATTTACACTGATAGGTCACCTTTTGTTCCCTCCTACAAACAGTTTTACATTCAAAACTACCGATTTTGATTAAAACGTCCTTTCCCGAAGCTAATCTTATTATTTCGATTCTTAAAAAGGAGAGTAGGTAATCTTGTCCTTAAAAAAACAACCGTCTGTTTCAAATAGTCATTAATTAAAGTTGTTAATGATTATAATCTGTTTTATTTGCTGAGGTAATTTCAGATTATTAAGTAGATCTGTTTCTTTGCCCATTTACATGATTGTGGTACTGTTTCAAATTAATTTCTACTAGGTATACGTTTAATCATTTAGGTTTTACTGTCAAAACAAAAGTGACTTTAGTGCAATACAAGAACATAAAGGATTGTCGAATAAAGGTATTGATATTAAGAATTTCAGCATGTCTTTAGTGTCGTAATCTCAATTTTAAAAATAAAAAAGAAACTTATTGTTTGACAGTTTGCAGCAGTATCTTTATAAATTTGCAGGTTTTCTGTAACTGATTTTTAGAGGCACACGTTAGTAATTCCTTGAATTTTAAAATATTTGGTCTAGTATAGTAGTATTTTTTCATATATATTTTCCTTTCATTGTCGAAGAAGGGACACTTTAATAGGTAATGAAATTCATCACCTACATCATTCAAGTTTCATAATAAGCATTTTCTTTCCGAAATTTCTTGACCTGCCCACCTACCAGTTTCCACAGGAAAATAGTGATTACCTGTTCTAAATTTGAGAATATTAATATTGTTTATTAAGTTCGAGGAGATATTTTTCTAGTTGAATATTGTCCTTATATACGGAATAATATTTGGCTTTGCTGGAGTTGTTTAAGGAAGCACAGAAATTTTGCAAGTTCTGATTAAGTAAATTTTGTTTAACAATATTATTAATAGTTTTGCTTTGTATATTACTTTGATGCAACCAAATGTCATACATTCCCGTTTCATTTAGTATGGCTTTAATTTTTTTTACCCATTTAGATTCGAAGTTTGGCAAGTTTTTCATGTATTGATACAATTTAAATGATATTTTATTGCAATTTCCTGTGATTAGTCTTTTCCAATAACCAATCATTCTACATTTAATTGTTATTTCTATAGGGTATCTGCCAGACTCCGCATACAACATGTATAATGGTGTGCTTTTTCTAAGGTTCAAAGTCTTTCTTATAAATTCACAATGAATTCTTTCTAGCATTGATATATTTTCGTATCCCCATACTTCTGCAGAGTATGATAGAATTGGTAACACAGTATGGTCAAAAAGTTTAAATACTAGGTCAATAGGTAAATTCAGATTATATGTTCTTTTATATAATAAATGTAAGGCTTTTCTGGCTTGTTCCATTAAGTGTTTCCGTGTAGTTAGAAAACTTCCGGATTTTGCAAAATAAGTGCCCAGATATTTATAAGTTTTAACTATATCTACATATGAGTTACCAATTTTAAACGTGTATCTGTTGTCATCCCTGCTACCAAATATTACCATTTTTGTTTTACTTATATTGATATTAAGATTCCAATCTTTACAATACCGTATAAAATCATTTAAACACCCCTGTAATTTATAAGGGTCGTCCGAGATCAGGACAGTATCATCGGCGTATAGCAAAACTAGTATTTTAATAAATGACTCTATATCAGTACCTATTTCATTAAGTTCTATTCCCTGATTACCTTTATTGACTAGGAAGCTTTCTAAATCGTTTAAAAACAAGGAAAAAGTAATGGCGAAAGATTTTTACCTTGTCGAACTCCACAATTGCATTAAAAAAAGGGAGATTTTTCTCCATTTTTGCCAACACATGATTTAATGTTTGTATACATGTTCCTAATAAGTCGGAAAAAATGTCCATTTATGTCATTTTCTAACATTTTTTTCCAAAGTCCTACTCTCCACACTGAGTCAAATGCTTTTGAAAAATCAACAAACAGACAATAGATTTTCCTCTTTGCCTTTCTAAGAATTTCAATAATTGAGTTTAACGTAAAAATATGATCAATTGTTGAATACTTTTTTTCTAAAACCTGCTTGGTTTTCTTTTTAATATATGGTTGTCATTTAAGGAGCAGCTTAGTCTATTATTTAAGACGGATGTGAAAAGTTTACTGACACAACTAAGTAAAGTTATCGGTCGATAATTTTCTGGAACCGTAGTGTCGCCCTTATTCTTATTAATCGGTACGATGACTCCCTCTGACCATTTACTTGGTATGATGCCAAGAATGTAAAATTAGATTAAAGAGTGAAGTGTATATTGGTAATAATTTGTCACAGCTGAATTGAATATATTCATTTATAATGCAGTCTGTTCCTGCAGCTTTTCCGTTCTTTAAGGACTTTATACATTTTGTGTACTTCTTCAGTAGTAATTTGCGAATTTAATATATTATCATTATTTAATAAGTCTAAATTTTCGAGAATATCACTCTCGTTTACATCATGTTCGTCATTGTTACTAGCCTCTTTAAAGTGCTCATACATTGATTCAAGTGAGGGCATATCTGTTGATTTCTTAACGTTATTTTTATAAAGATACTTCCAATAGTCTTTCGGACAATTACTCTGCATCGTTTTTAGCTTTAACTCATTATTTTTATTATATATATTAATGAATTTATTCATTATATTTTTGTACCTTTTACATGCAGTTTTTAGCAAAAGTCTATTTTCTTCAGACGGAGTTTTGTAGTATTTTTTACGTATCTTATTATAGATTTTCTTTGCTTTTTTACATTCAGTGCCATACCATGGTTTACTGTTATCCTTAGTAATTTTAAATTTCTGTAGTTTATTACTAAATGATTTGCTTGCGCTATTTATAAAAATATTATTATGTAACTGATCCACTAAACTATCTATTTGTCCTTGAGTAGTAAACTCTGAACTTGTTCTTATTTGCCTCAAAATTTCACTCGCGGTTTCATCGCTAATATTTGTAACAAAATCGTATGATAGCCTACTGTCCCACTTTGGTAAACTCTGGCTATTTTGCTCTTTTATTATTTCCATTTTTTTGTTTTATATTTATAATGCAATCCAACAGTGCGTGCCCATCCGGGTATAAATGATCAAGTTCAGATACATTGAAATCGTTCAGCAATGTATATCCATTAAGTGACGACATCACGTAATCAATTACTGAAATATTCCTAAACGTCAGTTTACCAATACCTTTATCTTTGCCATATCTACCATTTAGTCATCCTCATGCATCAGTGGTTTGCCAACCTTTCAGACAAACATGAAATTATGTAACGAATGCTCTGGACGTACGAGAATGCCATTTAGTATGATCAGATTGTTTTTTTTGCAAAGTTCGATCAATTTATAACCATGATTATTCTTTTTCTTATCCTGTGATTTCCTATTAATATTAATCCTGTATGTTTGCCAAAGAGCTTTTTGATCGAAAAATTGTATTGCCTCGCTATCGAGCTCAAAAAGGTCAGCTAAAAAGTAACCACAATCAGTAAAGTCTGACATTTCAGCAGTTTGGGCATTATGATCACCAAACAAGTACACATAATCATAATTGTTACAGATGTATGACAAAAATTGAATATTCATCATTACTGAAAAAGCGTGATTGTAATGGTGGAACATAAACTGTGCCGAGTAGAATATCGGCATCAAAATCTGTATATTTAGCACAAAGTTTTAACCAAAATAGGTAATCACACTTACTCTCTATTATTTCAATGTAAGAAAAAATATCATTTCTAATAAATGCTCCAAGACCACCTGATTTTCTTAATGCCTTCTGTTTTCTTGGAATATTAACAAACGTATAGCCATCTATAAAAATAAGATCATGTATATTAAGTTTCGTTTCTGAGACTAGAAAAATGTCGTAAAGTTTAACTAAACTAACTAATTCTGGAAAGTTAGAGCGTCTTTTAAGTCCACAGACATTCAAAGAACCTATTTTTAAACATTTATCTTTACTGTTTGTATGTGTATTATTTTCATAACAAAAGTTCTGGGCATCGTCCCCAGCTTCCTATGTATTATTTACGGTAGATAAATCTACAGCAGCTTTCTCACTAGTGGGCGAATTTTGCGTCGGTGTAACTTGTAATGATGAGATGTAGTGTTTCTGCCTGGATTCGAATTCGCGCATTGTTTGACTATATGAGTCCGAATGTTCCACAGAAGAGTCACTATCTGCTTGGATCTCCATATCAGTTCCGGTATTTTCATCCGACTGTGTTTCCGCTAGAATAGAGTATCTGTTTGTCGTTGTGCACGGACGATTATTGCGTACGACTTTTGTGCGGTTTTCTTTATTTTATCTGTTGGGTTGACTATTTTGCGCCTAGGCTATTTCATTGCAGTTTGCCATTCTAGAAATTCATAGCATACGATTTTTCTTTGAACAATAAGTTTGGCAGGATACCCGATATGAACTGTACGAGGCGGGTTCTTTGTTTTTTCTTCCTTGTATTTCGGCCAAATACGGGATCGGGCCTGTACAATTTCATTTGGATAGTCTCTATTTATCCCAAGGGCTGGTTTACCTTGCAGTTTGTATGCCTTTGACAAAATCAATTCTACGTCTTGGTAATTACAAAAACGGACTATAATTGGTCTAGTTTTGGTACGCTCAGGTGCTCCAAGCCGATGTGCGCGTTGAATGTATATATTACTTGTGTCAATTTCTAGATCATCCGTTAGAAATGTTTTCACAAGCTTTTCACAGCAGTTTTCCGACAAGAAGATTTCGGGGATACCACGGGAAATAAGGTTATTTCGTCTGCTTCTCGCTTCAGCATCAATACTGCGATATTCTAGCGTCTTCACTCGTGCATTTAATTGAGAGTTATCTGAGGCGAGAGAATGGACCTGACTTCAATATTAAATACACGTGCATTCATATTGTTTGTAGATGCTAGCATTATAAACAAAGTGACTAGCTTGTCGTCTGTTGATAAGTTTCTAAATTCTTTTTTTTGAAAGTTTTGAAAGTTTACCAATATTCTCTGTCTCCATGGTAGCAAAACTCCCACCTGTCGAGTGTCTTTGCCGTTTATTTCCCTGTTTAGTTTTGTCGACTGCCCACTCGCTCTCATGGTCAGTTTCCACGTCACCACCGCCGCCATATTTCCCTCGTGATGGTTGAGAAAAAGTTTGCCTTTGCTCGAAAAACGTTATTCCACTGGCACTTTTTGGTTGTTTTTCCATTACCTTGGTTGCACTACCAACTCGTAAAAGACACCTTGCAAGGTTTCACAGAAAAGTCCACGAGTTTGGAAAAATAATCAAAATTCCTCGGAGCCGAATTTCAACGTGTCGACTAAACCATATCACGTGATTACATATCCGATATATACCCAACTGTTAGCGCTCCCTTCCACAAGCTTGAAATGTGCCTACATTTCAAAATTTTAATTGCATATTCAATGGTCCAGAAAGATCGGAAATTAGGTAGCTTTTAGCGTAAAGCAATTCTCAGTGGTACTTTCAGAGTGTTCACATTTCAATTTACACATTCTCGCTTCTTGAATTGATGTCGTCTTTAAAATATATTAGCTTTACATTAACTGAGTCCTCAACTCGTAATTAAATAATTGGTGCTTCCACATCTCTAACTTAGGCTAACAAAATAACGAAAGGGCTTTCATAAACCAAAGAAATCTGACACTTTTTATGTCTCAGCACGCTGATTTGTTCACAAAAGGCAAACACTTCTATAAGAGACACATGCTATTATATAACGAATATATTGCGTGATAGCATCTTGATTCAACACTAAATTTTCTCTAGGCTATTGATTATAGATTTTAAAGGAGTAACTAGTATTTCCCCTCCAATTACCTTTCAGAGACTTTGGGTCGAACTTGACGTATTTTTTATAAATCTTTGGCCTTACGTTTGTTTAGTTTCAACACAATTTATCATTTCAATTATATTCCATGAACACACTTCAAACAACTACCTTTGTCTGCCTCATCCTGAAGACCCAGCTATGTAGGAATTAACGTTTTGAATAATCTTTTATGCATTTTATATAAATGATACATGCACTTTGTTAAATATTCATATAATAGTTATCCCAGTAATGATTTCTTTACATCAGTTCAATTATAACCTTTCTCATACTTTCTCCGTATTTAAAGGGGCACTTCCTACATCTACACGGTCACAGGGATAAAATGTAGATAAAATGTAGACAAGAATATGTCAATACTTGTAAGAAATAGTGGTCTCACTCTTTCTCGTTTTACGACTCTTTTTCACATCTGAGCTAGAACATGGAATAGTATTTCGATTTCCCCTTGCCTGTCATTTTGGTTATGGCTCTTGTTTCGTAGAAGAGACATTAAACCCACTACAATTCACTTAAGGGAATATATTAAATAAACGATATGTTTTCTGGATTCATCATATCTCGTATTTCACCGTGATATGAAATGAGTGTAGGTATCCAGTGACCGAGTGCATAAAGATGGCGTAGATTGCGCTCTCGTAATCGGTCTGCACTAGCGTAACTAATCCTGTCGTACAACGGGATTTTAAACCGAGTACATAAAGCGAGCGTACGTCCGTCGTAAAAACGCCCGGGTTAATTATTGTACCACATATTTCTCGTGCATAATCATTGTACTTCTTGTTTTAATGCATGATATTTGATATGCATATGTTAAGATAATCTGTTTTGAATAATGGGAACATGTCTAAAAACAGAACACTTTTTACAAAAAGTAGCTCTATTTCTAAAATTTTAAAATTGCCTGTTTTATAAAAATACGAGAATAGCAACACGCCTAGGAACTTAACAATTTCTTAAATTAAAAATTTAAATCCTTTGAAATAGTTGCAACATGTCACTAAAATTATTAGCTCTTCTTAAAATCATTCACAGTTCGAAATGAAATAATTACTTAAATAGTTATATAAAGAAAGAAACTGCTGAATGTTGCAACGTTTTATAACATAGATTGCGTCTACCTAAGAAGGATTACATTAGCGGAGTTGACAAAAGAAGGCCCCTACACGGATTTCGCTTTTATTTTACTTTAAGACGGATTGTGGGAGAGGGTATTTAGAAATCACAGTTTCGGCAGTTGTTTGGTTGGGCAGTTGGTTCGTCTGTTTGTTTCACAATACTGTGTAAACTGTACTTGAGGATCGAACCTCTTCAAACGTTTTCTTTAGATCAAACAAATTACGTGTAAGTACATGTACATACGCTTTCCTTTTATAGATTGATTTATATGTCTCTAGAATTAGCCGTTGTACCCAGTGTCCATAACCCTGAACTGATCTATAGATGTCTGGTCATCGTCTCGATCAGGTGAGGTTTTTTCATTACCCTTTAAGGCTTTCATGAAAGACAGAACGGAAACGATTTATAGCCGAATGTTGCCTTACTCTCAAACCGAGCCGAATGGAACAGGACTTCCGCATATCGGCTTGACATCTTGAAATTTTGTTTAAACAATACGAGTAGTTCAAGAGATATCACTGGAAACGCTATATAACAGACAGACAGGCAAACATATGGACACCCATGACAAAACCCATATGTCTCCAACAGACTATTACACCAAAAATAATTTGACACGATAGTGTATATAAAAGCTCAAATACGCTATTGCTACGTCAACACCATAGCAGTCGTGACTTTCGTGCTAGATTTACTACTTGCCTTACGCTACGTCTCGTTTATGCACTCGGATTAAATTTTGCGACCGTTATCTACGCTCTAGATAAGCCGGACGTAGGCCTACGATAGCTTTATGCACTCGGCCACAGGCGAGTAAAACATAATTACTAAGTTCTTTTATATCAATTGACGAAGGTACATATTATGTTTTATTTAGTGTACCTACGTGTGCATTATTAACTTGGACATGAGGTCTATATTCAAATCATTCCAACAAGATACATTTTAAACTGGTAATGTATGTTTAATTTAATCGTGTTTGAAAAGTGAACAGAGAAGATTCTGGTAGTAAAATGGTTGTAATAAAACAAATTGCGTATGAAGCACTAACATGTGGAAAGAAGATAAAACTGCTTTTATTTTTTAAAAGAACGTGCAATTTATAAAAAGTTGAGGAATTTTAATTTACTATTTCTGTCAAATTTTCCACAATTTGTTATTTGCGGACATGTCCAGGAAAATATTCATGGGAATCATTATTGAAAATTTAATATGAGAAAGAATAATTAAATCACACTTTAGGGAAAGAACGTCAATGATTTAATAATTGTACAGATTATTTAGCTATTGAAATCACACATTGATGAATTCATATTTGAAATAAATACACAAAAAAATATAATCGAAGGAAATCTTAATACTATGAATTATAGAGATTCATTTTTGCTAAAAAAAAAAACAACTTTTAATATAAAAGAAACTTACAATGTACCACTTTGGTTTTAATGAATATGAAAATATCACGTTTATCACTTCGGTTGGGATATTATAAAGCAAAGTAAACACTTTCCCACTGTTGTATTTCTAATCCGACCTTCCCTACTGTCAATTATACTTAAAATCGTAAATATTTGCAGGAAACTAGATTCATAGATTATTTAACAGCTGGATCACTGTCGCGTTCAAAGAGTAAGAAAGGTTTTTTCGTGATTCCATTTCTCCTATGAAACCTTCGTGACGCCATTTAAGTCTGCAACACGAACTTCATTGACAGACATCAGTCATTTGGTTACATATAGCCCGGACGGATACAGCTTCAGTGGATATTACGAGTATTTGAATACTAAACAACCAATGACTAACGTTTTGAAATTACCGATTTAAAGGGGCATACCCTACATCTAGCCGATTATATTCTCGAAAAATAGATAATGTGCTCAATAAACGTATAATACAGTAAATAAACACAATTTACAAAGAAGAACATATACCGAAAAATGCCTCATTTTACTACAATTTATCAATAAAGAAACTTTCTGTCATAAATCGCTGTCAACCCATTAAATCTGCTCGCTATCAGATGCCGTTCAAAAAATAAATTTTCAAAAATAACAAACTAATACATAAATATAAAACTTAAGGCTAGAATCAACAAAGGAAGTAAAAAATCTAGGTAGGAATTTGCAAGAATGGTATGGTATGGTATATTAGGGTTTTATCGTTGGTACCGGTTTCCCATATGACCAACGCCCCCAGAAGAGTTTAG
>JAUMHA010422737.1:0-10257 GCA_032359765.1 Saxidomus gigantea
CGTAAAATCTATTAATGTCACCGATAACAGATACTTTTCATGTGTCTTACATGTTCGCAAGTCGCCATCTGTTAATAATATACAACATAAACTATCTTAGAAATAATAAAAAATTAGTGCACCCGATACTTATATTCAGTCCATTGTATAGTCCACTTAGGTACATTGTTAAAGTATGAAAAATGTTTCGAGAGCATCGCTGATGACGTCAGAGTGCATGTAAATAGAGAATCACTCCAAAGAATTTTCATGTGTTTAATTATTTGAAATAGAAATCGAAAGTAACCAACAACATATAAAGTACATGCATATTTATTCAAATTTATCCTATTAATAAATTTAAAGCAATTCAAATTATTCAATATTGATGAATGTTACTAGAAATACAAGCTGAATAATCGTTTTACCCGTAGCTATGATACACAGCCAATTGATCAAATACATGTACAGTATGCATATTTTCTTACTAAATACGTACATCTACATGTAATCATAAGAAGTCATTGTTCAAAAACAGTTGAACAGGTAGTCTTAAAACAACTAACAGATATTGTGTTTTACTAAAAAAAAACATAGATCTATCTATTATATGAATAGAAAATTTTGCCAAATTTATTTGCTTTCCAATTAAAAATAAGAGCCCACTGATAATAAAATGCACTTTGGCGGTAAGAAAACTATTCATATTTTATATATCATAGTGTTTAGGACTACTACAGTTAATTTCTAAGTACACATTTTCTCGCACATTTGAAGACAATATCTGAAAGAATTAGCAGAAAGCTATGTATTTGCTTTATATTAGCTTCAATGTTATTTGAAAACATGATTCTTAATACAATTCTCAAAGTGCCTTAAAGGTGCCATGATAACTCTATGTCAATTGTCTGAATTCAGTTTAGTTTCTTTTTTCAACATAAATATAATATAAAAAAACCAAAACATATGTGTATAATGGAATACTCAACCAATTTTGCTAGAGTGTCACTTAACTAAACTTTCAAAATCCGACATACTGATTGGAAAGGGCATTTTAAAGTTTTTAAAGACATAATTATTAGGATATAAGCCATGTCTTTCGAGAATCGCGTTTTGAACATTTCTTAATTTTCTCAAATCGTGGTAAAGGGACACATTAAAATCTACTATTTAAGAATGTGAACAATTGTTCCTGAGAAATCTCTATCTATAAAAATCCATATCAAACACTCCCTGAAAAATGAAATATTTTGAAATCTGATAATAATTCTGATGAGAATATTTTGAAAGTGTTTAATTATGCAAGACCTATAATATGATTGTTGTAGTTATGTTCGAGTGAAAAGTTTAATAAGCGAGATAAAACTATGACAAACATAACAAAATTCAACCTTAAAAATATTCTGTTCAACATTTTAAAGACTTTAAGAGCGCAATATTATCCAAATGAGAAAAATTGTCTCCATTTCGCTTTAACAGCATAACATTTATTACATTTCCGTGCAACATAACATTTATAACATATCCATTCAGTATAATATTAATATATTTTCATACATCATAACACTTACACTACTCATTCAACATAACACCCATAACAAATCTATTCGACACACCATAATACAAATCCATTCAACATAACACGACAATTTATTACATGTACATATCGATACAACTTGACAATGAGAACTATCCATTCAACATAATATCTATTTCATATACATTAAAAATGACACAAAACGTAAAACCAAAGACCTATAAACATAAAATCTCTTCAATCGAGCGTAAAATATCAAACTGCAAGATTTAGAATGGACTCATAAAGGCAAATTTAAAAGAAATCTACATGTATTCAAAAACATTTCTGTAATTATACAGGTTTTACATGTTCTCCATGTGAAGGCGTGCTTGCATCATGGTATTTATTGTTAAATTTTCACTTTTTGACCTTTAGCTCCGTTTGTAGTTTTGTAACGACATTTCAGCGGGGAATATACATGCCTTTAAATATAACGGAAAAGATCAGTTATTGATTTTGCGATGATTTTAAACACTCATTTCAATGCAAATTGTGTGTTTGTGCAAAGAACTGTCTGCTGTCTCATCCACAACTGCCTGTCCAATTGTTTATATGACTGTTTCAATAATGCCTAAAAAGTAAAATGGTTGTTGTTATTTGACCTACTAAAATATTTAGCCCTTACACCAACAATTGAATGACAATTGCTAGACAAGAAAACTCTCTTTATTCCTATTCTAACTTTTGCTGTGATGTCATGCAGACCAGATAATCGATAGGGTATTTATATGTCTCGCATTTATTTTCTCAACTCTACATGGCAGGTTTCTATGTGAGTTTGAGCATATTCTTTAAAATCATTTTAATTTCAATTCAAACAACTAGAGGGTTGTCGTCTTCTTCTAATGTGTTTGATTGGATATTGAAAATTTTAAAACTCAGTGCGCATAGAAATCAAAGATAAACGCCGAGGTATCGCCGTTTACATTGCATTTAGTGCTACTAATACCCAGATGTTGCAAATCCCAGTTTATTATCTGTGTTAAAGTTTCCTTCCAACTTAAACCTCATCTTTTTATGTTTCCACTTTTTCAAATTCAAATGTATTACCTATGTTATGCAAAATTCTGAATTTATTTGATTTCTTTGTAACGTATTCTCTGTCCTCGTTTGCCATCTTTTGCCTAGATTTGTTATTTAACAGTGACAGATTGTTTTGAACGTTTATTTCGTAAGTGTCTAAATGAATATACTTCTTCAAACCTGACACAATATCGATAAATCTATGCCAGATTTTTTGGCTGATGATAAGTGTCCTAAGTTCAACGTCACGGACAGACATTAAAGGGAGTCTTTCTATGAAACTGATCCAAACTGCCTCGTCCATTTTAACTTTTTCGAACTTCACAACTTCTAGATGTGGTAAATACGGAAATAATTTATTGTTTAAATCTATGTTTTCTAAGTGGATTTTTTTTATTCTAGCATAAGCTAGGGATAACATGATATTACTTACTGCAATATCCTGAAGACTACTGAGTCTGCACATTTCAAGTTTGCAAACGGAAATGTCTTTGACAATGAAATCACATGAGGATAGGTCAATACTTTCCAGATGTTTATGTTCAGCAAAACTAATTATATGGTTGGTTTCGCGGCGAATCAGATCACAACTTTTGCAATGTAACTGTGACAAAAAGACTTCGCGAAGACCGATATTTCGTTCGAGTAAATTTGCCAACCTACATAAGTCTTCGTGTAAAAGACTTCCATGAAGCTCCAGATTCAGTGAAGTCAAGAAAGTAATGTTCGACATTACAAGGGTACTGATAACCCGACTATCTGAACAGGGATATACTTGTTTCTGCTTAATATCAATACACTGCAATATTTGGTAACTGTTTTTCATGATTTTACATATTACTATTATATCTGCTTCTGATAAATTACAGTTATTCATACACAGTTTTTTTATTTGACATTTGTGAACTTTCTTTTGTAAGGAACTGAAAAAACAGTTTTCATTTTCATTATCGACACTAGCGATATCATCTAGGTTTTCATCACCGTCAGTATTGTCGCTATTTAATGACTGCATATTTTCCAGGACTTCAGTGTGAGCACTACCATTATCAGAACTAGCACTTTGTTCATTCATTATGTCCTTATAACCGCTGTCAAGCGTGCTGTCATCATTTCTTTCATTATCACAACAGATCCCCGCATTATCATCAGATACATTGCGGGTGAAACTACTATCACCATCATCATCATCATCGTCTTCGTCATCATCATCATCATTATCACCATCATCAGCGTCTTCTTTTTCTTCATCTTCTTCATCGTCATCATTGGTATCATCATCATCATCATCATCATCATCATCATCATCATCATCATCATCATCACAATCATCATTATTATCACTATTAACGGAACTATTTTCACTGCTTTCGTCAGTGAAGTCTTCTTTATCATTCCCTCCAGTCTCGCCACAAGCATCACTGTTATCCTCATACAGTAGATGTTCATCTATAAGCTTGCAGTCATAGAGGTCTTCAGTGAATCTATCACACTCTTGAACATTAATTGAAGTAATTTTCTTTGGATCTAAACTATCAAAAAGTTTAACACTGGTGTCATTTTCAATGACAATATCTGCCAGACATATCGAATCCCTGGACACCTGCTTGTCTTCTTGGGAAATGCTTTCTTCCATACATTTGAAAATGATATCTTGTACCCTATAAAGTTCATAGTTTCCCTTTTCCAATTTATTTCTATAGCTCTGGAATTGTTTATCTCTGTTAACAATTTTGTATATAAAAGCGGAAATATGAGGTGTGAGCGATTGGTCTAGATTGCAAAGAATTGTTAATACATTCTCCTGTTCCAGAACATCATATATTGTCATACATTCTTTTAGATGTTCATCGATACCTTTTTGTCTATCTTCTGTTTCTGGTGACTGACACTTTAAAGTAATATACAATGCAGCTAAATACTCACTTACAGTCTTGTGTACAAATGAATATGTAGGGAATAGTTCAAATGCCCCGCTTCTGATATTTTCATGTTGTTCTTGTCTGAAAATTCCTAATTCTAAACAAGCATTTTCAATCTGCGTATCAATTCCAAGCGATCTTAGATCCTTTTGGCTAAATATGATTGAGTGCTGTTTTTTTAAAAGTAATGTATGAAAAGCTACTTTTGCTGCTTCAGAAATAAGAAATTTGTACTCTTGAAAAAGTGTCTGGTTTTGCAAACTCTTTATTGCGTCAAACCTCAAGTTTCTGCAGAGATCTCCCTTTTCTTTCACAGATTTTAAATCTTTATCATTGGGCTTTCTCTGAGTTGTCCATACAAATAAACAGTTCAACATTCTACTGTACATTTCGCAGCGGGTCATTTCAAAATTCTGGTTATTATGAATCCATATACAGATAAGCTGGAGAAGGAAAAAGGGCACAGTCGCCAGATCTGATAAAGATGGTTTCTGTAAGTTGGACAAAATATCTTCGGAAGCACTACATGTTTCATCTATGAATGGCATAGCTTTTGCAACAAAACTTTCCATAGTGTCCTTATGAATGCCTAAAAGTTCAACTGATTTATTCATTTCAGATTCGTCAAGGTTCAAAGCATTAGTTTTCCAGGGTCTTGATGTCGTTATGATCGTGTAATCTTTAGTAAGATCTCTTTTAGGAACCCCTTGCGGCTGAAATTGTGATGTTGAACACTCTGCACTTGGTGTCCATTCGTCAAGTCCATCCATTACTATCAAACAAGCAATGGATTCATTTTCTATGATATCAACTACTGTTGGCCCATACAAGTTTTTCAACATTTTAAGAATACTATCATCTTCAACACCTTTATGGTGACAGAGATCAACGAAGAATAGAAACTCAAATCTCTTCATTTCTTCTTTTAAAGTAATTGTGTCTTCACTATCTTCTGCAGAATGAACCAGACACCATTCATTCACCATGTTTTTGCAAAATGCACTTTTTCCTGATCCTGCTTCGCCATGAATGTAGATCAACTTTGCTAGTTTCCCGTTGGTGTAAAATATTTCGTCACCAGTAGCAATAGGTGTTCTATCAAAGTAACCGCTTTGTCGACAAGAATGAGTGCTCTCTGAGTTTACCATCCAAGGTAAAACGTAGACATCATTTATAGGCGTATCAGGTCTTTGCCTCAAAGGAGTTGCTGGGATTTTAATCACTTTTGACTTGTATATGTTTATAAGGCGTCTTTTTAATTCTGCAAAATATGAAATGAGCAAAATTGGACATGATATTTACCACGCCGAAGACAAATGAATGACACGACAGACCGTAAGAGCTTTTTGGGAAGAGTGTTAGTCCAATGAGCTTATTGATAAATTGCTTTTGAAGTGTGTTATAAACGATAACTTTGAAGTAAAGTAATAGAAACCAGAGTTGTTTCAATTCTCTTTTCTTTTTGTGATGGTTCAATAAATTTCCGACAACCTCCATCAATATAATTAGATTTATGCTGTGAACAAAAAGATGTTACAAAAGATAATACAATTTTGTAGATATACAATATAATTCTGAAAGATACCAAAAATTGTACTATCACTTTATATATTGTTATTGCAGTCACCAATTTTTCTCAATGCCCTGAAAACTATGTGCCGTTTCAACAAATTCCATTTAAAACGGTTCAAGTTATGTTGCTGAACAAACATAGCATTCAGTAGTCTAATAATTGAGAAATTCGCTTCACTATCAAGGGAATCTAAGTTTAATCCCCATGAAGCGTTTGAATGGACAATGCATCTAACGCACTAATACGTGTAAGTGCCTCATTTCTCTAAGCTGCTGGTTCTTTTCTAACGATACAACACTTACAATTTTTTATGGCGGGTTACATATCGGGACTAATTGATGACAAATGCCACCTAATGGTCAACCTCATATTATTTTAAACTGTATGCTTCCAACAAAATGTGTATGTTTATAAACTCTTTTTGTCAAGCCAATCATTAAACAAGAGAGCTACGATGACCCCTTAATCGCTCACCTGAGTATTATTGGAATCTAAAACAAGCATGTAGGTCAAAAGGTAATGATCAAAGTCAGTAATAGGAATTTTGGAAATTGTTTTGCAAAATTGCACAAATCGTCTAAATGTCATCTTTCTTGCTAGAAAAACAAACAATAGACCATGGATCAAGGTCAGTAAAGATCAAAACTGAATTCTGCATTTAATACTGTACATTTAGTTCAAATTTTAGTGCGGTAGCTTAAAAAAACAGGAAAATAGGTCAATAGGTAAGATCAGCTAATGTTTAAGTCTGCATAGTCCAAATTTCATAGATGCAGCTTCAAAAACAGAAAGTAGGTCAGTAGGTCAAGGTCAAGGACAGCCAAGATCAAAGTTGAAATTGGAATGCAAAACTATCCATATAGTTCAACGTTTTCCTGTAGTCTAAAAACAAGTAGTAAGTCAGTCGGTCAAGTGACCCTGGGTTTGATATTGTGACTTCAATATCATGTCCTATGCTATATCGAGTTGTTGAACATAAAACAGTAACCTTGTAATCCCTTGGAATTGGTCAATTTTGACCCTGGGGTATTTAAAACTTCGTAGAGGACCACCAGACAATGCTTACAGTGTCAGACAATGTTTTTTTAAAGCCCTTTGAGCCTGTGGGTCAGGTGAGCTTAAATTCAATAGATCAATTGAAACAACAATTATATCTATATCATCTATCCTAAGTTTAAGTGACCTGTCCACGATAGCCGTAAAATATCCTAACTGTTTCTTTACCCAAATAACCTAAGCACAGAATTTCACGTAAGTACGTCTTTATTAATTTATCATCGTGCAACAATTGTCCTAGATAAAATCAGACAGATTTATAGACAAACGTTTTTGTACTGGTACCAGTCATCTGCTAGATGAACAGAGACATATATTGCATGAAGCGTCTTGCCATATGACACATTGGAATTAAGTGAACGCTTCACCATTGAGGTCATCTAGTCATTTTTATGAATTTGACTAAGGGCAAATTAGCTTTAAAGGTGGTCAATTACTTTTAAGCAACATTTTATGACAATTTTTACTTTTTGAATATTCTTAACAATAAGACCCATTACATGGAGTTAGATCTCTATCAGAAATTTAAATTTTATTAACTCCCCTTTTATTATTACTCCCTTTAATTTGAAAGTATTTAAACGTTGAGTATTTCTTTTTTATTTCAATATAATTTCTACTTTCACATTTGAATTGGATAGATATACAAATATTTTAACATTCTGAACCGAAATGCAAGATTTAAAACAATGTGTAGCTTCTGAATTCATTTATTTCCAATCTATCTTGGGTGCGCACCCAAAGAGGTAATAATAATTTTTCAGACTTGAATTTCTAATGAATTTCATCTAAATATATAATTTTTAATGCAAATATTTCACAAATATAATACAATAGATCTTATATTTATATCTTTCCTTAGGCAAAGTATGTGTATCAAATTTTTACTTAAAATATGTTGAATAACTCTAATCTAATTTTAAAAATACCTGCAGTGAAAATCTTACTTGAATTAAGTGCTACCCCAGTGAACATAAATGAGTGTAAATGATCAGATGTTAAAGTTTCAAACATTGTCAAATCTGTCGAATGGCCAAAATCTGATTATATACCTTTTAAGGAAATTTTTAAATTGAATTTTTCACATGAAACACATTATGTTAGATTTGCCTGATTATCATAATTATATATGGGAGCACTCATAATTCCCTTGGTCCAAAAATGGCATAGTAGTCAGACTCCCCTTAATGGATTTTACATTTCAATTACAATAATTGTTTTTCAATCATCTGCTATAGTAAAGTTAAGCTAGAGTTAATATATGCATTTCCATATGTAAAATCCATTGAGGGGATTATGATTACTCTGCCATTTTTGGACCAAGGGGATTATGACCAAAGGGATTTTGAAGTACTCTCTTATATATACCGCTGGAGCTTCACAACACTTTGACCTAAAACAACTGCACGAATGATAAATTCATTCATATTTTGACTACACAAGTGTGTTCAAAATAAATAAAGCACGAGATTTTCATGGAAATGTCTAATCGTATGACGCACACAATTTATGAATAGGCGAAAAATAACCATAGCTGTAACGAGACATTTCAATTAGTAAATATTGTAAAGGTAGACTTTCATTAATAAACAAACAAAAAAGAACTTTATATTTGATAAGAATGAAAGTCTTATTTTATGTACATGTATATTCTCCGCTGTATAAATTCAGAGAATGTAAAATTGTGATATCCCTGTACATAGATTTGTTATTATAGTAGACTATAGTCGTTTTCTGTTTTGTCATGTTGATATGTTTTGTATATAGATGTGTATTTTGCTGATGCTGACCGTTTTACGCGGGACTCATGCATGTTTGTAAAAATAAACTTTGATAAGCAATACGAATAACACAAGTATTGCTGTAATTATGCATTTCAGCCTACGCTCATCAATATTAAATCATAAAAAAAAAAATATCAGAAAGATAATTTCACGAAGTGGCTTATGTCCACCTTTGCAAAATGATTTAATGGAATGGCTAAATGCCACTTAAACAATAGGTGCTGATGTATATTTTCAATAATTATTTACAGTATGCAATGCCATCATTTTCAGCTTATATATGCATGACAATTAAGTGTATGGCATTGCTACTCAGTGTGTTAAAATGTTAAGTTTTACATATCCCTTTTCAGGCCTCCTTGATTACTGGTGAATGTCAAGTTATTTCTGTGGAAAACCCTTAGCATAGTATCTGCCACGACAAAGTATGTAAAGATATTAATGATTTTTTCTCTGTAGATGTTTAAAAAATTCAAACAAAAATATAAGGCGGTTTCTGTCAGGGCATAATGATCATGATCTGCGCTGGTAACAAAAGAAACACTTGCTATCAGAGGGGTAGCTGTTACATGATGTTTCACATAATGCAGTGATAAATGTAAATTTCTGAAAGTTTGGATGTTTCAGTTTATCTAAATTATTACTATGATAACAAAACAGTTAATAAAAAAAGATATTATTAATATGAGCATTTTAATTGTATGAGAAAAATAGATCAATTATTATTAGTGTGAAACATTGTGAAATGTAGCTATTAATGCAAGTTAGCTCATTCTCAGATGTCCATGTTTCCATTAAGCATTTATGAATTTTGATTTGAATTTTTTTCTTCATCACAAAAATCCCCTATTTTCACTATAACAGTTATTTTTATAATTTGAATTTAGGTTTTTTTTTAGCTTTTATTTCAAATTGTCAAGTACCTCACAATTTTAAACCAACAAAATATTAATCTGTTGCTGACTGGCAGTTCATAAATGTACATTTAACAGAATTCACAAGTAAAGTAAATTAGAAAATAAGATAATGCTACAGTAGTTGGTATGTTACTGTAGCAACTTGTCCCCTTGATCGGTGTGACAGACTGTATGATAATTCCCTGTGGGGCATTTTGGCCACCTGCGGATAAATGACCAGTATTGTCACAAAATTGTGCAGTACGTGCACCATTTCTCTGTGTTGTTTTTTAAGACAGGGCCTTAATTCCATTCAATGGTAGGTGTAATATATATTGTTCCCAATATTTTTTAGACGAAGACAATGTCATACAGGGTGATCATTAATATATGATAGGATAAGAAATCACAGTAAATTTGTTAAATTTTGCACTAGAGGTCTCAT
>JAUMHA010422749.1:0-10257 GCA_032359765.1 Saxidomus gigantea
ACTCTAGAGGTAACATTTTCAGCCCAAATATCCTGGAAATTTGTCAGAAAGGTTGTTTTGATGATTTCTAGCTCATGATCGAATATGGGTGATCTGGGGTCAAAAACTAGGTCACACAGCTCAAATATGGAAAAGCCTTGTTTACACTCTAGAGGTAACATTTTCAGTCCAAATGTCCTCGGGTGAGCGATAAAGGACCATCATGGCCAACATGATCCTGATATAGCCTTAATATACGTTGTAATCGCTATCACGCTGTTAGATTAATTATAAACTATAAAATCTTAGACCTTTCTTCTATTGCAGTGTACATGTACTATTTGAATTGTGTAGTGTTGTCTTACGCCGGTGAACCGTTATACTTTTGTATATAGCTGTATAAATTACAAACCCTTGCAAAAATGTATACTTGTTTATTTACTTGTGCTAAATGAAGATTAATACCGCTTTGCTTCTCGGAGGAAGACATCATTAAACACGCCGTTGCCTTCAAGATTTAATTATTTGAATTGAATGATAGATCTGGATATTTTTAATTGAGGAAGTAGCAATATTCTGTGTGTTTACAAAGCAGGATATAAACAAAACACTTCATAAGACTTACCTTTTGTCTGCTCCGTTAAAATTTCTCTATTTTCAATTTCTTTCTTTCTCTGCTGATGCCAAAATAAAACCAAATCGTCTGCAGATGGCCCTTTCTCGCAACTGTCAATAGTTTCTCTCATCTCTTCTGTAAAGTCTGTATCATCTATTTTGTCTAGCACTTTATCAAATGCTTCTCTAAGGTTTCGCAAATTTCTTTCGTAACTATCGGAATCCAGTTCAGGTGTGTTCATATGAGCTAATTTATTCCGTATCTTTTTTATTGTGTCAATTAGATCAATAATGTTCTGCTCTAAATCGCACACATTTCTTAACAAAAAGCATAAAGTGGTCAAATCCCAACTTTTGTAATCCCTTTGCTCATGTCTGTTCGGGTAGAGTGCTTTCTGTGTTTCTGGTTTCGGACGTTTTTGTAAAATACGTCTGCGGTTCTGTTCCATAAATTTATCCACACGTGTAGAACTGTCAACGTCTTTTAACATTTGTGTTTTGGCACATACAAGTACCTCAAACAGTTTTAATGCTACAAGGGTACCCACTTTTCCTACCATATATTGTAATCTGCTGTACCTCTGCTTGCTAGCCATCGTTCACAATATTATCCCTATTCTGAAAAAGTCGATAGATACAATGCAAACATTGAAAGGAATATTAAACGTTTCACGTATGGGGTGCATATTAGAAAGATTGGTTATTATATTATTTGAGCCTATTACAATTAAATTGTGATAACAAGTTCCAGAAAAATATAATTTTAATGTTTTCATATTGAATATAGAAGATAATTGCAATTAAAGGGCAATGTATCTAGAGACACTATCCAAATATTGATGAAAGTTGCGCCTGTCCCGCGGCATTATGCTGTTGTGTGATAAGTATTCTATCCATTGGCTCCAGATGGACGGACGGACGGATGGACAAAGCCAAACGATATAACAGTTAGAATGTAAACACTAATACTTCTCAAATAGTCTGCAGTTCGCAATTTGAATCGTGCTTGCAGTTCGCGATTAAAATATTGATGAAAGTTGCGCCTGTCCCGCGGCATTATGCTATTGTGTGATTAGTATTCTATCCACTGGCTCCGGATGGACGGACTGACGGATGGACAAAGCCAAACGATGTAACAGTTAGAATGTAAACACTAATACTTTTCAAATAGTCTGCAGTTCGCAGTTCGAATCGTGCTTGCAGTTTGCGATTAAAACAGCGAAATACGAAATGACAACTTCAGTTCGCTATTCGAATAGCAAACTTGTGATTTGTTTGCAATTAGCAACAAAAACTGAAAACTAGTCTTCAGTTTGCAATTCGAAATGCAAAGTCGAAAGAATGCTTCATTCAAACCACGAACTGACAACTAATCAATAGTCTGCAGTTTGCTATTCGCTATTTAAATCGCTTGTGAATGGTTTGCAATTTGCAATTAGCGGTTCAAACTGCCTGAATTTCGAACTTCAGAATTGCGAATTGCAGGCTAGTTGCCATTTTTAAGTTCGCGAATAATACTTGCAAATTCGCACTTCATGATCTGAATTATGAACTGCGAATTACAGGCTTCTTGCTACTTTTAAGTTCGCGAATGAGTTGTGGACTGCTAATCGCAAACCGCAGACCAGTTGCAAATTCGCTGTTCGCGATTCGAACTGCAGACAGGTTCCCAGTTGTCAGTTCGCAACTAGAATTGAAATCCAGTTCCCGATTCGAATTGCATTGAATTGCGAACAGCAAACCAGTTGCGAGTTGCAGACTATTTTTTTCAGTTTGCAGGTAACGATTCGAATTCCGTAATGCAAACTGCAAACCAGTCACCAGTTTGCGATTCGAGGTGCAAACAACAACTGCAGGCTGTTTCTCATTTCGCAGTTTGAATGAAGACAAGTTCCAAGTTCGCAGTGCAAATGCAGACTTGTTCCCCGTTTGTGGTTCGAATTGCGAATAGCAAACCGGTCACCAGTTTTGATTCCAATGGCGAATTGCGCACTACTGACTAGTTGGCTGTTGGCAGTTGGCAGTTCGTGATTACAATTGCAAACTGTAAATCAGTCACCAGAATTGCGAATCGCAGACTAAAGTCTGTTCCACCTAATTTTGGACCACTGGTTTCATTTTTGCATATTTGTATCTGGAAAGTTAATATCTCCAGGCATCTTTTTTATTTTTCCATTATTTTTTACTACAACGATAAAATCCGCATTTTTATGATTTTCTCAATAGGGCGTAATGCAAAGTGACGTCGCGTTGACTTCCAAGATGGCGGCGTCCATAGCTGACGTTACCAGGGACGTACTCAAAATTACCAACGCCGGAAGAGACAAATTTTTGCGGTGCATATCTGTTATTTGATAAATGTATATATGCCGACCTGAACAAATCCGTATCGACTGTTCAACGATTTCGGCATACCCAACTTGCTTAAAATCACCGGCATCGTAGGATCAGCCGAGACATTTCGTCATTTTGTAAGGGCCCAAAACGTTTGATTGTACTGTAGACATTAAACATGTGAATACGGATCATAGAAAAACACACAATAAGTATCTATTGCCGAAAAACGGCAAAAATCAAATTCTTATTTACCCACCGATATAGAAAATATATGACATGTAATAAGATCCTCGCACTCAGGTGCGGACAAAGATTTCAGCTGTTGAAAGGGGAAGGGGGGCTTTCTTTGGGAGTCCACCATAACATTGTGAGATCACTACCATATATTTTCAGAAATGAAAAGTATTTATATAACTATTCTTTTGTGAATATTACTTTGAAAAAAATAAGATGAATCCCTAAATCGCGCGTCATAGAATAGACACGGCAAGACTGTCACTCCCGTAACAGGTAATGTTTCAAGTACATCTATACATACCACGGACAAACAGACGCACGCACAAATATCAAATATTATTTATTTCTTAGAATATATTCTATACAACAATAAAAAGTCATTTTAAAGCATTCGCACATATAAAACTGACACACTTTGTTGCGTAAGCTGTGACTCAATCTGTCGTCGGATAAGAAATAAAACCTACTTAGCCGTTATGCTAAAAGCTTAAAGCACATACTATTAAAATGAGTTTGAAATCGATACATAACTCAAACTGTTGAAGATGAAGACTTCCGGTGTAGCCCATTTACAGTACATGTACAGTTCATGTATTGCGTCCAGGCGGACAAAGCATTTAGAAATGATTTTTTCCAATGAGAGAACTGGCTACAATATCTGGTTAGCAGGCATATTTTCTGTTAAAATGGAAAACATTGCCCCTCTCCAGATTTCTAGACCCTGACAAAATACATTTTATTAATGAAAAATACCCACTAAATATGTAGATCTACGCGATTTTTTTACGCAGCGATCGAATCTTTAAGTGGCTTACTTTAAATCTGGGATCAATTCAAATAACAAGTAAAATGATTGTTACGAAATCTGAACGTCCAGTATACATCAGTAAGACTAGCATGATCATACGAGTTGTAGTTGTCGTGACTATGAGTAAACGAAACAGTTCTCGGTACATGTACTATCATCTTTGTCTACCGTGTAAGCTTCATCCACGACTAAAGCCCTATACATTCTCGTGTAAGCTTTATCTTCGACCAAATGCCTATACAGTACTACTAGATTCGTTTGTGTTATTTCAATTTATTAAGCTACCCGTATGCATAAGGGGATATGCGCAAATGCACGCTCCCACGTCGGATCCACTCGTGTCGCCTAGATTTGTTATCATACTACGCCATCTAATAAATACCGTCACGAGCAATTTTCGGAGGATTAAATTTAAGATCAATAGAACAAGGTCATTACTGCCTGAAGGAAAATAAAGAATTTAGAATGGACTATGGAGTGTTCAGGGTTATACTGTGACATGCAAGTTGGGCCACTGTTTAAACGAATGCGTGTTTCAATTGTATGTTATTCTACTTCACCTGAAATTCAACAACTGCTAAAGATTTTTCAAAATGTTTAGTGCTGCCATGACTCATACACTGGAGTAGACGGACTGTCAGTACGACATTAGCCTAGGCAAAGAATCATTTGAAAGCAAGAATTATTAGGTAAATCTTTTTAATTATAGATCTGATTAGATTTTCAACATTTTTGTAAATTAAGCGTTACTTTTGTTATTGTATTAGCTGATTATTAATAACCATGCATCTGATTGTAATATTGAAATGTCCCCCGAACATTTTAGTGAAAAACACGTGAACTTTGGCGTAACTTCTCTGTAACGGAAGAGTAAACGTCAATGGCGTCCAATGTAAACAATGGCGAGTCTCCATAGAAAAATAAAAATCGGCATATTTACAAAATTACGTGATTGTTTCAAAAACGCTTAAAATTCCTGTGGATGACTTTTTTGTAGATCACAAAACAGGTAAAATTTATACAAAAACCGCTAAGTTTTTTTCAGTTCAGATCAAAGTTGGGGGTCCAAAGTGGAATGGAACAGACTTTAATTGTCAGTTAGCAGTTTGTGGTTTGAATTAAGACTGGTTACCAGTTTGCGATTGGAATTGCGGATTTCAAAAACTGCCTTCGTGGTCAAGTGGTTAGAGTCGCATACTTAGACCTGTGACCTCTCATAGGTTTAGGGCCACGGGTTCGCGCCCTGCTACAGACCATGTCTCTTTATGTGAGAAAGATGGCAGTTGGGGTGTAGTACTGGCTCTTCCGAGGAACTGTCCGCATGTTAAAATGTTCATGGTTTGAATGGGCGTTAAACAACAACAGCGAACTGCAAATTGCAGACAAGTTCCAAGTTTCGAATTGTGAACTGCGAACTTGGTAAAATAAGAACGTCCAAAATAAAAAGCTTTATTGGGATTATATGTCCGAAAAGTTTATGGACTTGAATTAATTTCATATTAAGAATTTATGATCTGTTAAATTTTAGACAGTCTGAAGAATCCTATGTTTCACTACAATCTTAGGGCGAGCAGCTTAAAGTCCTCCATAGTGCTGTAGCTATGTATAGTACATAAGTAACAACTGCAGTCCTCTGTTAGACTGTGTATACTCTATCATAGTAATTTAAGTACAGTTGTGCTGTACAATATTATATAACTCTGTAGTACTGAAGTATTCTACATATATAGTTCAGTATTACTCTAATGAACAACTGTACTACTCTATAGGGTTGTTGATTTTATAGGACTGTATATAACTGCAGTTCTGTATATTACTATAGTTCCCTATAGTACTGTTGCAATCAATATTATTCTATCGAACAGTACTGTATTACTTTATGTTGTGCTATTGTTACAGTTCTCGATAAGTATTATACCATACAATACTGAATTATGCTAGTTGGTTTAGTTGTCTCTAGAACTGAACATTTTAGTTTTAGTACCATTGGGCACTGTGTGCAGTGGACTGGAACAAATGCCCATACTTTTAAAACAACGAATGCAATGATGCTACAAAACAATGTTGGTCATTTGCTCACCATTTGTTCAGAAGCCATTTTAAGTAACAATGGCTCCTGTGTACAGTTGACCAGGACCGTTTCCTGTTTTAACAATGGGTAAACAAACGGATACTACAGAGCAATACTTTAAGTTATAGTAATCCATTGTGAGCACTGGAACGGAATCATTTTCTATGTTTGAATGGATTGTGTTCAAGGATGCTACAAATCGTTTCTGATAAATATCCATGCATTTATTTAGTAGCATCGTTTCTGATAAATTGCCAAGTACTTTTTTAAAAAACAATGTTTTATTTTCGGTTGCAGTGGCCCCTGTGAGCAATGGACCTGACCGATTTCCTGTTATTTTGGAGGAATTTATGCAGAGCTAGTTTGGTTACCTTCTAATAATTGGTTCATGAGAAGGAGCCGATAATATACATGTATATATATTAGTAACATTGACCCCAATGTGAAGTGGAACTTGACAATAGCCTAGTATTTGAAAGGCGTTGTAATGATATAACACAGCAAGTCTGGTAAAACATTTCAATCACTGCTTCAAGAGAAGTAGCCCATAAAATAATTGTTTTAATTATGACCACGAAGAAACTTCGGGTGACAAAAAGAGATTGACTTGTCCGTCCATCCACACTTCTTTGTCGGGATCATAAGTCTGAAAATGCAGAAGGGAATTACTTGAAACATCATACAGTGATAGGGCACAGTGGTGGAAAGTGAAGTGAACCATAGAACCATAACTCTACTTTGCAAAATGTTTAAATTATCCACTTTGTTACCTTTTTGTGTCTGAAGCAGAACTCGCAAACTACTGAAGGAAATTCCTTCAAATTGCTATTAATGAGACGCTCAGGGGAAGTGCAGTGACCAAGAACAATAACTGTGTTGGTGTTTAAGTTCATCTGGCTTTGCCAGTGTGAGCTTTTAGGATGGAAGATTGTCCGTCGTCCGTCGTCCGTCAACATTTCGTTTCAAACGACATCTCCTCTGAAACCACTGGGCCAATGTTGATGAAACTTGGCAGGGGTGTTCCTTGCATGCAACTCTACCAAAATTGTTCAAAGAATTCTATTCCATGCAGAACACTGGTTGCAATCGCAACACATAGGAAAAACATTAAAAATCTTCTTCTCTGAAAACAAAAGGCATAAGGCTAAGATATTTGGCATGTAGCATTGTCTAGTGGTACTATACCAAGAGTGTTCATCTAGTGGACCTCTTCAAAGTGTGTTCAAATCATGCCCCCAGGTTCAAAATTTACCCCGCCCCGTTTGGCATAGAAAAAACTTCAACACTGCTTTTTGAAAACTACAAGGCTTAGAGCTTAGATATTTGGTATAAAACTATAGTGGTCTTCTATTTGCTTTTTTCTAATCATGCCTTTGGGGTCAAAATTGACCACACCTACCAGGCAAATACACTTGTACTCAGGTGAGCGATATAGGGCCATCATGGCCGTTTATTGTCTCCTTTTATTAATTTATCTAGTACAGAGCATGATATTGTCCATAGCATAACTCCACAAGTGCTGAAGGGAATTGATTGAACTTTCATACAGTGATAGGACACAATGATGGCTAGTGCAGTACCTAAGAACCATAACTATGCCTTGCCTTTTTTTTAATTATTTACATTTTCTTGTCTCCCGCATAACCCTAAAAGTACTGAAGCAAATTCCGTCAAATTGCAATCTTTGAGAGAGAGGACATTTAGGGGAAGTGCAGTGATTATTTGGTATTTTGTAGGCTGATTTTGATTGCAGAAAAAGATTTAATGAGGATTTCATATCTACATTTAAGGATAATGATAAGTACAGACTCTATTGTTGCAGTGTCTTGGAAAACAAAATGAACATGATAGTTGTAATTATTATCTGCTGGAAATTACATGTTTTTGCAAGGAATGTTAAGTATAATGTATTCAAAGAATAACAATACATATTTAAGAAATAAACAAAATGATATTAACCAGTGCAACTTGGAGATAATCCACTTCTTTTGTTTGCTAATTATTACTTTTAATTGAATATAATGCAAACAACTTTAAAGTTAACAAACGGTTGCGTATTCTTACAAAAACAAACAATCATATTGATGATAATTAAGAAGCTAAATAGATTGTAAATCCTTTGTCAGCTGTCATTGACACAAATTACTCAGTTATGAAAGATGCCACTACGTTGTCGTCTTTGTCTTACATTTGTATATATAAAACACCCTTAGCTCCATCGGTTTTGAAATGGTACAATGTAAATGACAAGATAATAATATCCATGATGTGGTAACTAATGCCCTTAATGGCCAAATTCTGCAATAACCAATTAAGTATGATAAACAGTTTTGATTGATTGATGGTTGTTCATACTATGAGCATATAAACAGTTGAATATAGAGGAGCGGATAATTGATCCAGTGGTTAACACGCTAGAATTGTAATCCAGGGATTGCAGGTTCAATCCGCCGCTCAACGACTAACATAACTAATGGTCTTTTGGATGAGACCTAAACCCGAGGTCCGATGTATCAGTGCTGTACACCGGGCATGTTAAAAAACCAGACGGTGTTTCTGGAACAGGACGCGTTCTGTATCTAGCACTTTCCCCCTAAACCTAAAATAACTAAACTCTTCGGGGGGCGTTAATCATGTAGATTATCTAAATATAACTCTAAAATACATGCATCTGAATACAGTTAAGATGAAGTTGTTAAACGATATTTTTCTATTTTTGTTTACAGCGGCCCCGATTTGCAGTAGACCGGAACCAGCTCCTTTAAAGAATGGATCATAGCAAGGGTGCTTCAGAGCAAGTTCTGTGACTTTCTAACCATTGATTCATGAGGAGAAGCCGACCAACGGATTTTCTGTTTTAGTAACAGTGGCCCCTATGTGCAGTGGATCGAAACCTTACCCTGCTATTGACAGGGGTCAGAGAGTTTATTTAAAATCTGACGAGGTTTTAGAGAATATCTCTAGGTATAGTTTCGACGATTGACGACGAACACCGTAGCCCTGAAGACCTACCTGTACTAATAGCTCATCAGATGAGGTTATAATTATATATGCGTGATCGCAGATTTAAATCGTTTATCAGTAACATTGTTTTTAAAAAACGTTTTCTTCGGATAAAACATATCTGATTTTCCTCTTACTAACTGTATATCGATTCTTTGTTTGTTTTGGATTTAAATAATACATGTAATGTATTGCTTGAAGTGGTTTATCGAAATAGAAGCGTTCCCCGGAAGTGATGTGCCGGGCGGAATAATTTACATGTGAATGACCAATGTAGTAGAGAAAATACCATTTAGGTTAATCTTTTCAGCTAAGACAAATCATGTTACTACTAAAAGGTAGTCGAATATACAATAAGAGTAACGAAAAATAAAAGAACCATGACAACATTTGCAATTTAAGTGCCAAAACAATGAATGACAATCACAAACATACAATATCAAATTTTACGTTTACCAACTTTTGGTATACAACATTTTACTACCAAAGTTTCTTTTCATGTCACATCCTGTGCGATACGCAGTTTTCATTAGCGAAGGATATAATTTATACAATAAGTTTCTAAAGTAGTCAAACATTATATAGATGTCTTCTACTAACGTAAACGCTTGGTTTGCTCCATTCTCCCCCGAAGCGCTCTATACTTTCCAGTTTTTCAAAGACATAATTTTCTCCCCATTGTCATTATCAACAAATTAATATATTTATTCATATTTTTTACTCTTAAATCAGCTTTTATATTATGTTTAACTTTTTACATTTCATACGTTCAAAATAATATGCAGATTATTTCTATGAACAGTCTATCTTGCACTTACCGTAGTGATATAAATTCAATTCATATTCGCACTTTTATAAACCAACTTTCATGCCATTTCACATATAAACTAAAGCCAAATGAATTTTATCAGTATATACATCTTATTATAGTAACGTCTCGGTTTTCCCTGTTTCTATTTTAAAGAAGCTTATCAGAGAATAGTTTTTAACCCATTAAATTGTGTCAAAAATGTTATCATTGAAAAAGATTGGAAGATAGATATTAATAATATTTGCTATCTTATTTAAGAAGAATATTTGATTAATTTTATTGAAACAGAATTCAATTTTGTGTGTCTGTTTGCTAAAACAATGTCTTTTATAATATGTTTTCATTCGGCTTAAATATACATAACATAACATAACATAACATATACTTTAATGGGCA
>JAUMHA010422760.1:0-10257 GCA_032359765.1 Saxidomus gigantea
AGTGTCTTGCATAAGGTAATGTACTTGCCATTGAAATAACTGTCACTTAATTTTTGCTTAGTAGTGGACCTTTAAAAACGGTATTGAATTTCTATTGACTGTCAGATTTCACCAGGCTATATGATCAAGCCCTGTTAAAATAAAAAGCTGAAAGTATTTTGCTCGGAGTGTTCAGGTCAATCGCACTAACACATTTCATTGGTAACCGCAATTGACCTATTTTTCGGCAACCAATCAGAAACACCTTTTGGATAAGACTGACTGGAAATTGCAGTCAGGTAAATTTTCCTTTTTGGACCCAGAAAAACCCATTTTGTTGGTATAGGCATGATAGGAGACACCACGAAAAAAACGCTAATACATTTGCTCTCATGGACGGACCTTCAGTTTTAATGTAATAGATTATCATCTAGCCTGGTGGCGAGGCTAGGATTTTATATATAAGTTTCAATTTATAGTGTTCTTCACAAGTCATTATGTGTTTATTAAGTTATAATATTTGATAACTTACATGTTTAGGTTGTGTGCAAATTGCATGTCTAAGTACTTTGGCATGAATTATTTACATATGTACGCTGCCTTTAAGCAATTAGAAAAAAAACCTATCCAAACATAGGATACGTATTCTTGTCAATGCATGATGCTGTGATAGTTTTAATATGGGAAAATTGAATATTTCCATATTTAAATTAAAGCTACGAGGTAGAAATGTTCAATAAAACGAAATGAATGTGTCATGACCACAACCCAGAGCATGAACCACCAGGTCTTAAACCCATGCTATTGTGACCAACGCTCTATACGTCCGTTCGTTCGTCTGTATGTACGTTTAGTATGTTAATGGTCCTGTTCAGCTTTAATCTTCTTTTCATATAAGAATACATTAAATGTTCTCATAGGATCCATTTTCATCATCATTGGTCACACGGAAAAGAATCTCCATGCAAACTCCAAATAGTGTTGAAATTCAAAACACGCTGAAGCTCTCATGTGAGCTAATAGGGCTTGCAAGGCTCTCTTGGTCTGTTCATGAATGCTATGCATGCGGCATAACCAATCGGATGCTTTTAAAGCATTCAACTTGTTTGAATAGTTTTTTTTAAAGCAGGGCTAAGGATATCTCTGATTTTTATGAAACGCGATAATGAAAACACATGAAGACATGGTCCATTCATGTGAATTTGAATTCACCAATTTTCGCCAGCAGTATTTTAAACAAGTGAATTTTAAGTACGTCTATCGTAAAGTTTTAGAAGTCAGATTCAAAATATGTGAGCGCTTTTCAAGAATCCCAAAGTCAATTTTCTTAAGTTTTGTATCTATAGATCAGTTGTTGCGGTATAACATTTTATGTGTACAGTCAAACCTGTGTTAAAGATTATCTCCCAATAAAGACCAACCTGCAAATAAAGACCAGCAGGTAGATCACAGTGCACTGTTCATATATAGCAGAAACACCAATGAGTAAAGGTCATCTGTAAACAAAGACCACATTTGTAGCATCCCAACAGTGGACTTTGTTCATAGGTTTGACTGTACTTAACAATCTGAAATGATCATTATTTAAGTTAACAAACATATTTTTATCAAAACATCTTATTTAGCAACCACCTGGTTAGTATTTGGTTGTAAAATTGAATTAAATAATTTTATCTTGCAATCAAAAACCTTCCTTGTACCCACTCATATGACCACCATATGACGACGAATCGAGATTATGAGGTGATATTCGGTCTGTTGATAACCATAAAGGCATTATAATTCAGATCATAATTATATATTAAACTTGCGATACATGCATCTTCACGATAACCGACAAAACTCCCTAGTTACCGACTGAGGCCAACAGCAGCACATTTATATGCAGGCTTGGAATTAAAGGTATTTGGTTACTGAACAGCTATAGAACTCTTATGCTAATAAAAGTACACAACTAACATATACAAGAGTTATAATAAGTGTTCTAAGTATCCTACTTTTGTTTAGTATGCTCACTATGTTTAAAGAGCAAACCAATCTGTCATGAGAAGTTTATCCTAAAAATACAGAATTCTGTATGCCATTATGCTTAATAATTAAACCTAACTGTTATTGTTATCAGAAAAGCGTTGATGAGATACAAAGGTCCTCAGCTTGTTTTCAAAGTGATACGACCGAAACCTTCACAATCGAAACCAAATTTTTAACTAATTACTAAACCAGACGTCGGTATCTGCACTAGTACATGCTTCGAAATAACGGAATTGTCAACAGTTACAAAGTATCGTCGTACCTTGTACAAAATACTTCAAAATAAAGTTATCAATTGATACCACACAGTAAGTGTTTCAAACTCTTGTTTTATCATCAGACACCTAAACATCATGTGACTGTATCAAAACAAGAGTAACGGGGCAATGATAAATTTACGGCTGAACCTTGAACGTATCACTTATATTTAGTTCAACAATTGTTTACGAAAAGCGACTTACCCTTCAGGACTATGTATTTACGTCATACTACACCGGTTTGATGATTGAAGAGTTACCATTGCAAGTACAATGATATGTTTAAACGGCATCCAACAGAAACGTTAAATATATCTAGGACATTTGTTCGACGGTAGATCCCAGACAAGGAATAATGTTTTCTCACTACGGAATAACGACATCTTAAACCCCACTTGGATGCGATATTTCGAGAGACAAAAATACAATGTATAGAATCATTTGTGGAAATCGAGAACCCCATGCGTTGTATGCGATTTTAAGTTTTTTTCTTTCACATATTCGTATGCAGTTAAACTTTGTTCGCTCCACTCGAAGCAGTCGACAATTTGAGCTCGAAGAATCAGTAGTTTCAGCCATCGCGGTCTGCCAGCTAATGGTCTTCATACATGTACATTTCTTCAAAAGACCATATTGGGAGCTTATACTTTTGTAGCATTCTATTTTGTGTACGAGTATAATGGCATTCGCCCAACTTCATCGTGTCATGTCGTGTAATGAATCACCGTCTTCTGAACGATCTTCTTAGAGTTACACCAGTCTATCCGCCGATTTTACTTAAAACGACTTCTTCTCGCGTTTGGTAGATAATATTTTTGCAATACAAACAAAAACGTCGCATTGGAATAGATAAAAACCAATTCATTCGCAAAGTGATTATTGCAGTTGAATATACATGTATATAAGATATACGAGTTGAATAAACAGGATTAAACCGGATCTGATTTCTTAATTGAATAAATTTATTGAAATTGCATAACTAAATAGCATACCAGATATCGCAGTTGAATAGAAATCATTGAATATAAACGACAAAGATGAAGTTAAATAAAGACGGTTGCATAACAAGATTTATTTATTGAATAATACAATCAAAGCACGTCAAAGCTGGCCAAAAGTTTCCGTCTATTCATACTCCGACAGCTACATGCGAGGAATGAATAAAATACATTCACACATACAGTCCAACAAATGGACATATAACTAAACCGCCTGAATCGTGTTGTTCTTACCAGCAATAACAGAATTGAATCAAGATGCCCTCTATGTCATCGTACCAGGAATTGCACCAACGAAACTACCATAGCACAGACAATAATCCGTAAATGTTAAAAATAAACACAATATCATGTTTACTGGAGCAACAAAAATATTATTAATAGCATGTTAAAATTCCGAATTAATTCAACTTACTAGTTATAATAGTATGTATGACCCCGGTTTGACTAAGGTAGCATTGCTTAAAAAGAGGATAACAAACTATCAAGGCTTTGGGAAAAAACTTTTTGATAAGTCAAATGGAACCGTTTGAAAAAAGCCATATAGTTCAATATTAAAGCGTATTTGGCAAAGATTGGTCTACCAAACGTGAGAAGAAGTCGTTTTAATTAAAATGGGGACCGACGGATATACGACAAACAACAACCGACCTAAAAAGCAGAGTATGTATGTTTTAGTGGCACTACTAATAACTGTCAAATTAAATAACTTCAAAAACCAGAAGTGTGAAAGTTTAGAGGATTTTCTCAGTGTGTTTGGCGAGTTTAAACCATAATACACATGTATCTGTGTAGAAACTTAAAAATAGCATTACCACTGATAAAACCACTGAGAAACCAGTGATAAAAATTGAATTTCATTTTGTATATCGTACCACTCGTTTGGTCTATGTTCATGGTATTCGAAGATATAGGCAATATAAACCATTAGATCGATCGACGTACCTACGCGTCACTCATAGGATGCAAGTCGACAACAATGCGCAACGTATTATTGCGGTTGTGGATTGATAATTCTTTCTATTGTCTTATTTATCATGTTTACAAAAAGATAATGACACTCGAATGAAATGTAGTAAACAGAGAAAAAATAGAAAAAGACTTCTATCTCAGACAAGACAAAGTAGGATGCTTGAATTGTTTAAGAGTCAAAATGGGAAGTAATTCCAATTGACATATTTAAGTTTTTAGTAATAAAGTGCACTAGTAGCGAATCCTTGTCAATTAAATGCTGCGTGAACGAATGTCAAAGGGAACACCAGTAAGATTTGATATTTCTAAAATTGTAAAGGGAAATAACTCACACTTAGGTAAAACGCGGGACGAATTTATGGGACAATCTATTCATTAACTTGTGTAAGTAGGGATACAAGTAGGTGCGTGGAATTACGTTAGGAAATGCATCCTTGGTCCCCTACCTTCAAGTTAAATATTGAAAACATGATATATGTTGTCAACCTAAAATTCGGTTGCTTGTTGTCGCGCTACTCAATTTTGACGATTTTAGTCTTCCTGCAGCCGACTTTGTAACATAGATTGTGTGTTTTACGTGTAGTCATTAAGTCTTTTTTTACCTCATGTAACCGCATCTTATAAAGACATAAAACTTGCTCAAGTTGTTTACATTTTCACTCGCTTTGGTCAGCTTTGTAACATCTTAATGGCTGCTTTATCAAGAGCATTCAAAGAGAATAGATCCGGAATGAAGAGTAGTGAACAACAAAAAAGCCTAGAAAATATCCAGGATTGCTGTGAAACACCAGGAATGAAGAACTGTTCCCAAACATCTCGGATTCACTTTTAAAAAATGCACATTAGACTGAAACTAAACCGAGTAAATATTAACAGAAAATAACAAATGCTATCGATGACCAGAATCTTTCCTGTCGCAAAGACATGAAAAGCTATTTTTAGCCGAAATAGAATGTCTTATGATATCAAAAAACCCAACAAGGGAAGTAACTCCACTGTACATATTTTAGTAATAGCCAATACGATGCAGTGCGTTTAAATAAATGTTATAAATATTGGTCTGAAATCTGTTTAATTTATATGGATTCTCCAGTTGGAATGGCATTCAACTACAGATGACATCCCTATACTGGTCCGTATCCTGCAATCAAACACTTTTAAAACATATTTCACTATAACTCTGGACATTGTTGTAACTGGCAATCGAAAGTGCTAAAGAAACTTTTGTCACCACATCCTTGCGTAAGAATGAGTTTAATTTTAAAGGAACGTAAATTTATTAAATAGTTTACAATCGAAACGAAAAACTATTTACGACTTTGTATCAATCAGAAATAACAATTGAAACTTTGACTGAAGTTTGAAAGAGAAACTGAGGTGGAAGATGAGTATTTAAAACCTTTGCGCAAAGAGTATTATCAATAGTACAGACAATTTCGAAAATTTGAAATGGCTATTTACTCAGAGAATAACAAATGACTAAAAGATCTTTCTATTCATGAATCAAATGGTAGGCCGAAAACAGCAATTGATTTATTTTCGATCCAAATCAAACACTTGAAAAAACTTGATCATGAGTCAATGAGACAGATGAAACATCAACTTTCAAAAGTAAAATATGCGGATGTTAACGATTCTGACACGATGTAAACTGCCATCCAATGAGGTATTCCAGAAAAACACTTAAAACTCGTTTTTGAACCAGGAGCAGCGGCCTTTTTTAGTAAAAATCAGCTGTTGAATGCGACTCGAAACGTCAAACTTACTAAATTACTGCCATGAACGAAGTACTTTGTAGCCGATCTCTTGGTTGAAACAGCAGATAGCTTTGTTCATAACTTGTTTGGAGCATCAGTCTATGAAGAGTTTCAAAAGAAAAATAGGATTGAATTTATTCAAATGATGCATGAATTCGAAGATCAAATGATAAAATTTTATCACAAGAATACTGACAGCATAGTTATTTATGTCCAATAAACGTAAGTCAACATGCTTGGAGTTAACCGATGTCTATTTTTAGACAAAGCAAAGGACACTGCCAAGGACAATACGCTTCTCAGTGATAAAGAAATTATGACAATTCTTTTCAAGCCGTCTGTTGAAGGTATTTTTAGAATACAGCGTGAAATAATGAATGAATTTAAGGAACAGACAAACGTGAACCAAATGCTTCAATTCAAACGTTTTCGGGTGTAGAGGGTATGTCAGAGAAATTATCAAGAAGAAAATCAATCAAATGAAAGTTGTAATTATACAAGAGCCACACCTAGCCGTGGTCGAGGGTGTAGTAATAATGGGATAAGAGCCAAAATACATTATGCAACGAAGTGCTAGGTACACCTACGGCTTGCCGTTGCTAGAGACTTTCACGAAGTAACAAATCCAGAGTTCCTACAGCTCATAAGGAAAAGGTGATATGTAGTAGAATATTTAGCACATTTATAGAAAAAGACCATATTTTGAAATGTAACAAACAGTTCAAAGTTTAACAGCCTGACTCAAACAAAATGGACTGAATGTAGCTTTGTTCATAACAGACAAACGTGAACCAACGTATTACATTGAAAAAGAAATCTGTGCAGCGGTCTGAAAAATAAATGTCCATCCACCTGCTCAATAGTGCTGATGAGTGGCCAGATCATCTCGTTATAAACACATCCTCATGGTAGGTGAGACTGAGTTTACACAAGTCAAAGTTAACTAAAGTGCAGGAGAATATGACACATGTGTAGATTTCTTCTAAATACACGCAATATGTATAAACTGACACCAGGTCCTATTAAATAATCAAACGGTTAATCACGTAGTGGCAACTGTTTTTGTCAATGCTTTTACCATAGTTCACTTTCAAATACTGCCATTGTATGGATATCATTTGCACATACAGCAATGTAAATTATGTTCATATGAAATGTGGTTTATGTTGATCAATTTTATTTCTTAAAACTTCTTTTGTCATTTGTTGTAAGACATGTTGAGCAAAATCATTTTATAAAATTAAGGTTTCAAAGCATAATGTTTTTATTGTAAATATACTTATTGCTTTTGGTAAACCCTGATACAACATGACTGCACATTAATTTCGGAGAAAATTCCCATTAAAAAGTAGTATCTTTGTAATATGTATTAGCTGATAAAAGAGGGCTGACCGGGAAAACTTTCATCTTTGTTTTATTAAGCGATGTTATGGAACATACGCTGGATTGTAAATGTTTCAAAATTTGTTTTATATGTTGAGTCTTCAACGCTTAAAACTATATGTTTAATTTAATTTTGCAATATAGGGTGCAGCATACAGCAAGAACATCGTATTGATGCGAACAGGGTAACTTTGCGTCGTAATCAGCACCAGTTCTAAATCAAATCTATTTGATTCTAAGTGAAACCCGTTAAAATCTACCAAAATTAATGCAATTTCACAGTAGCATTTCATGGGTTATTTTGTAGGATTGCATTTACTTTATTTGCACACTTATACATAAACTAGGGGTGCTACATATATATCTGTTAGTAACAAACGGAGTTAACTAATATATAATGTAGTTATAGGTCAGTCACAGCGCACTTACTTTCAACGGAATTTATATAACCGATTAAATGAAAAGTGTTTTTGCTCTTTGGTGCTTTAGTCTTTAACAAAAGCAATCTTTTCGAAAAAGTTATGAAATGTATGATTAAACAGCATAAAAAGGCTAGATCTAAGTCTCAAGACATTTGAGAACCTTTGCTAAAATACATTAAGCTTCAAAGTGAACAAAGACTGCAGTAGAAGAGTACAGCTTAATGTGAATGAAATATGCAGCTTGAAATTTTTATCAGACCTAAGATAAATTGCCACAAATGTTGCGTGTGCAAGAACCGGGTCCACCCCTTGACGGTCCAGGTCACATACTGAGAGACATCACTTTGGGAGCTTTTGACACAACACTTGGGACAGCCCTTGTCCATGTGTTTGGATATATGGTATATTGTAACAACAATTTTGTCAAAAATATTTAGCAGTTTCCATTACTTTAGGTATATCACTTAGATAATACGTTGGAATCATACCCTGTACAAATATCTGGTATTTACACATGCAATACGGTGAAATTGTTATTATAATGTTATTAATCAAGTGATTTCATATTGGCCTTGTAATTTATCCGAGGGTGATCGTATTGACCCAACTGCCCGAGGACAAATAACAAGGCCAATATGAAATCACTTGATTAATGATAATTTTATTATTCAACTTTACAACATTGGCTAAAAAACAAGAATAAAGTGAATGTAACATGCTCATGAGTTGCGGATAAGGAAATCCCACCCGAGGGTTGAGATACGTCCCTAAAAACGAGGCTCTGATTTCCTTATCCACAACTAAATGGACATGGTATATTTATTATCTCACCGTTTTAATCGGATTTTCACACAAGTAAGAAGAAATAAGTGTAAATACAGGATGGGGATGAAAAAATGAAAATCAACTTTTGCTCGAATTTCACTTCAAAACTGCTATAGATTGATAGAAAATGGTCTAATTAAGAAAATGAATACCCGCAACCCTATGTTATTTCAAAAATAAAAGTGTCCATCCATTTTTCGATTTTTATGTGACGTGTGGGATGACTATATGTGAGATAAGATTTTCCATCACTGCTAAAAAAAGAGAATTTTGTGTCCGGTGAGTGAGAAATAAATGTTCTTGTATCAATAACAATTTTATTTGTATTTAACTTAGTAAAATAAGATATCAGCAGGAGTCTAAAAAAGTCTGCATATCAACTGAAACAAAACCAAATGGCGTCGTTTTAAAATCTAATGAAAGTGACTTCTCCGTATTGGCTCCTCTTTTAAACCAATCAGAATGCTTGAATTCCATGTTGGCCCTGTTTTCCTTTGTTTTAAACTAAGACGCGGTGGTGCGTTACACCAACTAATCGCTATATTGCTTCAGAAATAAACCACAATATTATATTTACTTTCCCGCGTTTCGCAGTATAGCGGGAATGTTTTGTCTTCAAGTTACGGTTAGTTGAACCGCTCATGCCAAGAGTAAGATATTGTGTAGAGAATGACCAATAGTCAACTGTTTATGAAGAAGATTGACCAATGAGATTAAAGTAAAGGTGATAAAGTAAATGAGCTAGACAGGTGTGTCAGTTCCAGCGTGCACATCCAATACTCATGTGTCATCATGTTTCAAAAATTAAATGAAACAACATTTGAAATTGTAATATTTTTTTTGTGTGAAGTCCAAACACGCCATTGAGAAAAGCGCTGACTGTTTTTGGACACAGGTTTTCAGAGTTCATTCTCTGTTTTTTCCTGGACCTTGAACCTTTTCGAGGATATGGGTTTTTTAAAACTTTTTTCCGATATGAACATAAAGGAAAATAGGGAGAATCTTGTATTTTATACATGTTTGTATACATGCAGACGATAGCTAATGCATCTCTTATATTAATAGTAAAGAAAGTGTTGTATTATTCTATTAACAGGGAATGTTTATGTAAAATGCATTCAGAGAATTGTTTGGTATATAGTCAATGTATTATCTTAAATCAAGGTTGATGTAATACAGCTTCTATTTTTATATATAATATAGAGGTACATGTGTAAAATAGTATTTACGTGGGAATAAACGGTCCCGTAGCCAGTCGTGCACCGCTACTGGGCGAAACATATTTATGTGTTTCTTCATTATTTAGTTAAGTGAAGACTGTAGGTTACGGACTACTTCATCTTAGTCTAGGACCGCCTCTCAAAACTGCTATCCTGCAGATTGGAGAAAGTGGACCAAAATACACACTCAACAGACAAGACTGGTCATAATTAATCGATGTCCATTTACTTCACCGTTCCAATAAAAAAGGCTATAATTCTCTTTATATAGATTTGTTTATTTTATCCATGTTTTGCGACGCTTGGCCACAACTCAAGGTCCGGCTGCCGACAAATACATATGGCTAGCCCTTACAACAAAAACAAGTATAGGTTGTATACACCCTTTCAATTAATCGGTAATTTGAATTATC
>JAUMHA010422771.1:0-10256 GCA_032359765.1 Saxidomus gigantea
GAGTGGGGCTATTACACACTTAGGTATTAAAAGACTGGACATAAAAAAGTTTTGAGTGGGGCTATTACACACTTAGGTATTAAAAGACTGGACATAAAAAATGTTTTGAGTGGGGCTATTACACACTTAGGTATTAAAAGACTGGACATAAAAAAGTTTTGAGTGGGGCTATTACACACTTAGGTATTGAAAGACTGGACATAAAGAATAAGGGATGACCAACATTCAACAAAACCAGAACATATCAGATAGTTTATAGGCACAATGTATACAATTATATCAAAGCTCATGAACTTAATTATTAAATTCGCATTCCGATCCACAGCGTAAAAACAAAGTAGAATCAAGGCATATTATGAATGATTGATAACTATTTGTTCAGACAACAGTTTGTTTATAAAATATCGCCTGAAATATCCTCACCTCTTTGAATTAAATAAGAGCAGCTTTTTACTGTTAGATACAAGGACTATGTCAACCACTTAAAGCACATTGCGTTGATGTTATTTTTCTGTGTACCATATGATTCATATCACAAGTTTTACCGAAGCACTTGGCCTCCAAGCGACCGTATATACATACTATCAAAAGTAGTCATCAAAAGTGGGTATGCACATTACGCTTAAATGGGAATTTTTAAAATCGTTCGGTGTTTTGACCATATTAACTTAATTCTAACTAACATCGGTTGATTTGCCACGTCTGCTTATTCTCGTATTCGGTTCCAATCTGCCTCTTTTAACACAAGGTCTTTATAATCTTTTGAGCTTTGTCCCCAGTGAATCGTGTTCCTAAATAACGATTTTAGTTTGTCATTAGACAAATCTTTAAGATATTCCATGTTGCAGGCTGGATTTTGTGTCAACGCTGAATTTAAAATAATAAAATAGTTTCGGTTTCAGCTTCGGTTCGGAATTGGTTTCAATGTATATGGGAATGTCCCCATTGGTTGTAATGTATCCTTTTTTTCGGTTTGGATTCTGTTTTGTTTCTGTTCTGTTTCGGTGTATATGTGAAATGGCCTTCAACTACTTTGTAGCATATTATCATCAATTTTAACATTTTATAGTTCCCTTTAAGATTATTGAACTCACTCTATTTATATGTGTTTATGTTTGACGTCTATGGATATATACAAAACACAGTCCAACCTTCCTCAATGAATGCAAAAAAAATGTCCACTTACAGGAGGAATCTACTTACTTGCTTAATACAGGATTGATTTATATAATATTATATAAACAACCCAAAAGGAAACGTCAGCAGTGGTTGTTTAACTGATGTGACAACAAACACAGGTTCAACACTGTACAAATGTATGCCATTAATATAGGACAGTCATGAACACTACGCTACTATATACACAATGCTTATTATAACACCGCCACATGCTGGTCATTTAACGATGCAATATCTGGCAAAATGCTTGAACTGTTCAGAAAGTTTTCACAAGTTGAAGTGTCGCAAAGGGATAAAAAAAACTCATGGCATCTTCGTCAGGAGTGTCAAGTACTGTCTTCATCAAAAGAAAGAGATTGTTTTTGAGATCCTTCCAAATTTGTCAAGCATTAATTAATTCTAGACATAGTGTTATATCTGTTGGAATGTGAATTTCAAGAGCAAGTCAATGGTTTCTATGACGATATTAATTGACATAAATACCGCTTACTGATATTGATTTTACCGAGATGTTTTTAAAGCAGTATGAGGAAGAAATCATCAAGGATTCAGTGTTTTGTTTATTTGTTGTTGTTTCTTCCTTCTGGCTGCTGTTGTTTTGTTGTTGTTGTTTTTATTTTTTGACAATTTGTCTTAGCTGTTTAATTTCATTTCTAATATGTCCTCCCGGTCCTTTGCCAAGTGAAATACAACATTTCAACAAGACAAACCTTGTTTACTGAATTGCCTATATACTGTTCTCAAAATGCTATTGTCCGTACTATTGTAATATGATCTAGATTAGATCCTTCTTATTATGGTATTATTTAGGTGCTGGCAGTAATAAGCAGGTTAGATAAAGTCATCCTATGATGGTAACATGATCTTTGTTGCAGACAAAGATCTGCAGAATTACCTAAATGTATACTGTGTCCCCTAGAGATCTGGAAGCGGTTGTGTTATTGATTAGAACTTTTACTCGTTTGACGTGTCTCTCACTCATGGGGAAGGCTTTCACGACTTCGTTGTCTCATTCAAAACTTGTTTGAAAATGTAAGATGTATTGAACAGACGACATGTATCGCGCTTTCTGTCGGGAGTGGATGTCTTGCAATTGTTTTAGTTGTCTGTTTTCCAATTAACAACGTACTCATTAATTCAACGAATTCCTCATTTTCTATTGGGGAGTAATATTCATTTTAATACAAAAAGTGTAATGCACTAGCTTCTTTGTGTTATTTTTTATGAATGGTACAAAAACATATTTTTAAAATCCTCTTTCTAACATTTGGTTCTACCTGCGTGATTGAAATAGCAGAAAATGAACAATGAATTCAGTAAATGTAAAACTAATGTCAAAACAAGATCGTTACCAACTAAATAACAAACACAAGGAAACACAAAATATTGCAACAAACTTTGTTAAGCTATCTATTGGCTTGTCTATAGTAATACCATCAATGACTTGAATGAAAACAGCAATTTCAAAATGATATAAACCACCCTCAATTTGACAATCGTGATATTTAATGGTTTTTAGCTCAACTTTTCGAAAAAAAGGAGAGCTTACCCTAATCGCCTCGGCGTTAGTTCACACCTTGGTTAAGTTTTTCGTACCATCCCCACTTTATTTCAAAACCATTAAAGGTATGGCTTGGAAACTTACCATACTTGTTTACAATCATAACCTTCATCTACAGACAAGAGTACACAACTCTGTCAATTATTTGGTCAGAATTATGGCCATTTTTCGACTTAGAAAGTGCATTGAACTCGGCTAGGTTTTTTGTACCACCAATCTTTATTTCAAAACCATTATAGATATTGCTTCGAAACTTACCATACTTATTAACCATCATTACCTCCACTCCATCCACAGACAAGAGAACTAAACTCTGTGAAGGTTTTTGTAACAATAAACGCTCTTTTTGACGTAAAAATATTTTGAATATGGGTAAAATCCATTTTTGCCTCTGTCAAGGATTTCATTTTAATTATGACCCTTCCCGACTTAGTGACTCAGTTAAATTTTTCATTCATGTCAAATTGCTGACTTTTGATATACTGTATTACTTTTAAGGTTGGGATACTAATGTACAATCATGTTACCTATCTGTAAGCAAGAGAAGATAACTCTGTGAAACTGTTGCTTGATTTGTACTTAGAACTTCCCAGTTAAAATATTGTGTGCAACTGACACTGTCATGCACATATGTCATTCTTAAGTATTAGTTTAAATATTTGCTGTAGTATTCAGGAATATCGAAAAATAAGTTTGATAACTCTTGATTTCGTGTCTTGCTACTTGTGGCCCTTGTTTATACATATCTTTGTTTTGCCTTTTACTAGCAAACTTTTTTCTATTGGCAAGTACTGAAAAAAGGTCGAGCGCGCTGTTCTACTGACATCTCTTGTTTTTGGTTGGAGTTGCTGTCAGTGACAGAAGAGTATACATTCGTCAGTGACAAAAGAGTGTACATTCGTCAGTGACAAAAAAGTGTACATTCGTCAGTGACAAAAAAGTGTACATTCCTCAGTGACAGAACAGTGCACATTCGTCAGTGACAAAAGCGTGTACATTCGTCAGTGACCAGAGAGTGTACATTTATCAGTAACAAAAAAGTGTACATTCCTCAGTGACAGAAGAGTGTATATTCGTCAGTGTCAAAAGAGTGAACATTCGTCAGTGGCAAAAGAGTGTACATTCCTCAGTGAAAGAAAAGTGTACATTCCTCAGTGACAAAAAATAAACATTCCTCAGTGACAAAAGAGTATACATTCCTCAGTGACAAAAGAGTATACATTCCTAAGTGACAAAAGAGTGTACATTCCTCGGTGAAGTACACTCAACAGGTTTAGAAACGCAAAAGTGGCAAAATATTTATTCAACAATGTTATCGTGTTTCAAATTTATTCAAATTTCATACACAACAAAAACAATATAAAATTGAATTCTTGTAAAAGTTTCAATAATTCATCGCAAAAAATGACTTAAATAGAAATAAAAACAATAGCGTCATTCAAATAAAATTGTTCAACAGGGGATATCTTTGCGTTTCTAAACCTGTTAGGTGTATACATTCCTTAGTGATAACAGAGTATACATTCCTCAGTGCCAAACAAGTGTACATTCCTCAGTGACAATAGGGTGTACATTCCTCAATGACAAAAGAGTGTACATTCCTCAGTGACAAAAGTGTGCACATTCCTCAGTGACAAAAGAGTGTACATTCCTCGGTGACAAAAGAGTGTACATTCGTCATTGACAAAAAAGAGTTTACATTCCTCAGTGACAAAAGAGTGTACATTCGTCAGTGACAAAAGAGACTATATTCGTCAGTGACAAAAATGTGTACATTCGTCAGTGACAAAAGAGTGTACATTCCTCATTGACAAAATCTTTACAAAATGTAGTAACATACATCACTAGGCAACGTCAGACATTTATAAAGTAACTGCCCTAGTAACATATGAAAATGTTAATTTTTAGGTTAATGAGTTGATTTGGTATCTTATATAGTTGTAGTTCTCATCTTAAAAGGATTTTCTTTGAATAATCCTAAATTTCAAATGATATTTTTCATGTTCAAAGTTCAATAAATTACTACATGTTTAGTGTTATCCAATATCGTTTCGGAAAATACTTCTTTCTTAGATATTTGTAAATCTCGCATTCTGTTTCGTCTAAAGGTACTTTTGCGTGTTAAGCCCACATACTAGCTTATAAAAGTCTGTTGAGATTGAGAGGTCTTTTTTCTTGAAGTCTTTTTTTTTTCTTTTAAGTAACATATCTATATCAAACATCTGTCTCAATCAATGCTCATCTCAAGTGTCAAGGGAAGGAGAAATTGCAAAATGTCTAGAAAAGACATAAGGTAATGACTCTAGCGACTGATGCCAGTCTACCCACCTACCAGCTTATTAAGTATTAATCAGAGTAGTCATGGGTAGAATTACGTGGGGCAGATAGTAAACATTAACGTTGATTGCACAGATTTCGACTCCGGCTGTCAGCTGTTGTCATTACCTGTCCTAGACATAGTCTCTTATTATACCACACTCGTGATATATTGGCAATAACGTATACAGCACAGCTACTATTGAAGGAAGCATCATAAATATTGATGAATGTGTATAATAGTTTAATTCCTTTGAAGAGATCCATCACCCCTCCGTCTCTCCGCCTCCGCATTTCCAAAATATGCCTTACAGATATTTCCTTGTTTCAATGGTTTCGTTTTTATTTTTGCGTTACTTTTCTCTATTTTTCGCTTTACTTGTATCAAACTTTCTAAATCAAGCTAGTTTGATTTTTTAAAATTTGAATTGAAATAGAAAACACTTCTTAAAAGAAACAGATTGCAGTTTGCGCAAGAGTAAGGCCAATGAAGAAGGAAAACAGTTTAATAGTGAAGAAACTATGAAAATAATTAAGGATTTATTTCTATATTTGAAATTGTACAAAAAGAAAATGAGTCGTATGTTCTGTTTTACATGAAACTAGCACGTTTTAATGAGAAGGTACAATTAAAGTCGTTGAAAATATGCTCACATGTCGCGGCCTTTCCTGTGTAGACGTCACCAATTCATCATGTCGGAAACTTAATTGTCTCTTGACAATATGAGCACAGATGTGACGTATTTGTCATAGACCATCTCCGAACCAGTGACAATTGAAATACCGATAACCTAAAAGTTCTCTTTCAAGAACTGAATGTTCCCTGATATTCCATATAATCTGAATTTGAAATTACAGGATTTGTGTGTTTATGGATACTGTATCAGGTATAATCATAATTTCTAAAATTTAGGTTGCTGGTTAACACAATACTTTACAGTTTTAATATAGAAATTGAACTGAATTTAGATATTTAAGTTCAAGAAATTATTTGCCTTTATGATGCTATATACATATATATTCACTACAATTGTGCCTGTTGAATTGTATGAAACGCGTAGCACAGTTAATTTAGGTTAATTAAATCATTATTTTAAAGCCATATCAAGTCATTTTTATTTAATTCATTATATATATGTATAATATATATACTTATTTTTTAAGATATTGTACACTTGAATATACATGTTGCCTAATATATTCAAATGAGAGAAAATACTGTACGACTTAAAATATTTTTTTTTATATAGATTTATTATATATAATGTGACTACCATAAAGGCATATTGTAATTTAGATAAAATCCAATAACTCAATGGCTTATTTATTCATCAGACTTAGCATTTAGAATTACTGCCCTCTCATGATTTTAGCATGCATGTTTTATATCATTCCCATCTGAATTCATATTATAGCAGGCATAAAGATAATTTCCTTTGAAGGTTAGGGTTCCCGGTTCAAGGCATAAACACTGGCCGAAATCTAGGTGGCTTTATTTTGATTGATTGATTTTTTTCCTGCAAATTATGAAGCTGCTCAGTGCAGGCCTACAGTGAAAACATCTTTAAAAGACATAACCTTTTTTTCGCGTCTTGAGACAAACCAGTTAAAAATTATGAAACTCAGACTTTACAAGCAAATATCTAGAGCATAACTTAAAAATATTTAGTTTATAATTTTTATAAGCAATGAGGATGTTGAGTAAACATGCAGCATGCAAGGATTTAAAAGGAAAAAGTCGAAAATTTCCATCAGGATTGTGGACATTCAGAGAAAGTGCAACATGCAACGTTTTTACTGCATTACTGCTCTTTCTGGTTTAGCTCCGAACAAGTAAAAGTAACAAAGGGAAATGTTAGGAATGAGGCACTTGCGCTCCACATCCTCAATATGTATATATTAAATAAGCTAGATTGCTTCAAATATTTTAGTTTTGCTCCAGAGCCATGGAAATAAAAAAACATGTAACAAGGATGAAACAAGCTTGAGTTATGTTTTGTGAGCTCTCTTCGAAATTTCAACCAGGGCTACAGATGTTCCCGAGTCTCTCGAAACGGAAAAATGATACCGGTGCTTGCTGACCGTACCGATATGATTTTGGAAGAGGAAGTACATAATTTAGCGACCAGTGACAAATCAAAAACTGATATTAAAACAATTTCATGAAAAAAAATACATTTATGGTCAGTTTCTGTTGCCGGGCTGATTTCTAGAATTATCATGTCAGTATTCATGCAAAAACAGCATCTAGTCTCGATTCGAATTTCCTGGGTTTACGAATGACACACTCGGCTGAAATTTGCAGTGTAAATTTAACATTTGGTCCTTTAAAAGTGTATAATGCAACACGAATAATAAGCCTTTCTACGCCTGGAAATATCAAAGATAAACTTCTCGTGTTTTTGGACTAAAGTTACAAAGAATAAAACTGGCACATGTTTTCTTTCGTCATTTTGGTTAACTTTACCGGTCATACGAAACACCGTACCGCTGCACGTTTGAAGGAAACAGGTGGTTAGTAAACATGTGATAATTTGCATAGAAATAGACTATCGATAATTGCATAAAATATAGACAGTTATAGATAATATAATGATACTTTGTCACGAAATAACAGCCTTTCATGTGTAAATCTATACTCAATAAATAAGAACATAACTGCACAGCAGGTAAACAATCCTTAAATATGTTTGTTGTTGCATTGGTATAAAATACATACGAACATGCATTAGTAGATAGGTAGATATATGTTGTAATTAGTTTTAACACAAACTTTTTAAGGTATCATTAGAAAATATTAGATAGTATGAATAATGAGGTATCGTTCAACAACATTTACAGTGACCCCCGCTGAATCTTTCAGTGCTTTAAGCTGTCGTCAGAATTAACATCAAATCGTAACACACGTTTACCCAGAGTTATCAAAGACATTTTGTCACTTAGTTCTTATTTCATAATACAGATTATATTATAGCAGAAAATGTATGGAAATTGTATGCTTGCTCAGGGATAATGTGCAAGTAGCTTCTGATAAGCCATCATCGTCTTTATTGTTACCCTTTCTGTACAATCTAGAAATCAGATTTTCCAAAATTAGAAAACACTTTGCAATAAAAATTAGAAGAAAAGTGCTGAATCATTCATTTAGAATATACGTACATGCATATGACAAAGCGAACTAGTTTCATACTTGAAAGTAGCTAATAGATTCGACTGTAAATGGAAAAATTCAATTAGGTATATTGCTCGGGGGCAGTTGAAATATTATTATTGTTTTAAATGGATTGAACAAATCAGTATAATTGTGTATAGATGTCTTTGAGTAATAACTCCAGTTCATATAATTATAGTCTATTCATGTTCTCATGTTACCACATTGTTATGCATGAAATGCAAAACTATGGACTTCCAAAAACAATTAAACTTATGTGTACAGTTCTCCAAGTTATCAACCTGTATCTCCGAATATGAATTTACTCGGCGGTGCTTATTTTTACATCATGTATAAAACAATGTTTTTCATTGTGTATTATTACGTAGTTCTGTCCTAGGATCTTGATGTTTTGTAGCAAACATTTCCAGGCTTGTTATATATGCATTTCCTCTAACAAAACAGTTTATGATCTCCATAAAGCACATTATTGCAATGCATGTTGCAGCTCAATTGAGACATTAAGCCTGTTGTACAATAGCCGGCAGTAAAACATACAATAATGAGCCCAAGGGAACATGTGGTAGACATAATACGTGGCCTACCCTCCCTTGACAATTCGCGGCGAGTGTGCAGAAATGTGTTACAATGTTATAACCAGAATGAAAAGCAATAAAACTTGCGATGCATTCAATAGCTTGTACACGGATTACTGAAGCGTTTTGATGGTTGATTAAAATTATTTGAGACACCCGCGTTACAATTGCAGAACTAAAGAACAAAAGAAACACAAACATAAAGATTATAGTAAACATAATAACTATTTTCAAAATACCTATCACAAGAATGCTTCTTTTTCTGCATTAATAGTTTCCTTAAGACTCCCCTTACTTTAAAGTCCCAGAACCAAGATTACAATCAGCTATAACCTTGCACAGAAAGATGTCAGAAATGATCTTTATTTGTACCACAAACATTCATAGCTTTGCTTTTTGAATCGAAAAGAACATGTCGAAAGTGTAGTTCAGCATTTTTTAATGATATTGTAAAAAGTAAGAAAGCTTTTCTGGCAGCTATTTCTCATAACGAAGAGACTTGGATACAAAAGAAAGGCATATGTCAACATTGTTTTAGAGTGAATAGAACATGGTTCTATCATTATCCTATCAGTATATTTATTTACTATATCAGTCCTTGGACTTTAAGAATTACACCAACATTTGCAAGTTTTTGTACAGCAAGTCAATTCTGGCAGGTTGTATTCAAATTTTTTAATCTATGTCACAGAGGCGAATGATATATGTTTTTATATCTTCATTGTATTACATAACGGAAACATGAAACATAAACGGAGAGCTCGTCATTTTCGCGAAAGGAAACACCTACTAGTAGCTAGAATCGAGACATTGAGTTATGACTTGCTTAAAATGGAAGGAAATTCTGACACCTGTCAGAAAACACAAAAACATTTAAGTTTCTGTATATAGAATCTATTGCGACCAACTCCAAGGGCCGTCTACGTCTATGTGTACGTCATAACAATGATTCGATGTAAATTGTTTTGACAGTTCCTGAAATACCAAATAAAAACATCGGCACCGAACTAACGCAATGTTGATTTCACAAAAAGGGTTTTAATGTCTAGAAGAATGTACATTAGTCATTTTCTAGAAACATAGACAAAATTACTCAGCAATAAGCATAGGCTCAATATCACTATGACTGTTTTGAGACGAGCTGTCTTATTAAAGTGAACACGCGACATATAACGATACACATGGCGGCACTTCGATACACATGGCGGCACTTCGAACAGTTAAGGACAAAGTAATTGCTTCAAATGCTTGGAATAAAAACGTGTTAATGTTTACAGTGGCACTGTAACAGGATTGAGTATTGAAAAACTCCTACTTGTTACACTCCTTCAGAAGGTTTTGTCTACCAGTAATGCAGCCGTTTCAAAGTAAGCTTAATCCATTCACCGGTAAGACAGTCGTAGCAAAGTAAGCTTTATCCATTCACCGGAAACACAGTCGTAGCAAAGTAAGC
>JAUMHA010422793.1:0-10255 GCA_032359765.1 Saxidomus gigantea
GTTCTGTTGTAATATGATTTATGTTATGCCAGTATTTGATTATTTGTATGTAAATGAAATGGATATGATGAATATTGCCATAATTAGAAACATTGTAAGCTTGCCCAAGTGCTCACTACAATATACTATATTATAGTGAAAGAAAATGTGTTTGTTATTATTCGTTGAACAAAGAATCTATGTAGTTTTAAGGAACAATAGTATACCTTGATTTGTGCTCAAGTGAAAAGTACAAAATACTGACAAGCGATAATCAGCTGAAGGGCTCAGTAATACACTTGTTTAATCTCTTGTTGTCAAAATGGACAATAATGTTCCATTGAATGAAATCTTTAGTTTTAAAATAAAATGTAATGTTTTGTACATTGGATAGGTAAAATTATCTCTGACACGTGTTAAGGTTAACTGCTCCTAAAATGTATCTTGTTCGAATTTATTTTTTAATGAATTTACACTGAACATAATTTGGGATACTTCTGATTGAAATCAAAATTTGTTTACTATCTCTGGTGGTTTTTATAATTTGGTGTGATCCCTGACGTCATTTTTACACAATTTTGGGTTTTCTTTTATTGCGCCTTTAATAAAAAAAATCATATACTGCTCCTTGCATTTAAGACGTTCTACGTATTTGTATAACATTATATGGAAACATATTGACGCATAAGAGGCTAGTCGGAAAAGTTATACTAGTGTCGAAAAAACGTACAAGATTGATATGCTATATCTGTCACCGACTTAATGTTAGCAATTTCACGAACTAGCATAAATGAATATAATATCAATTTCTTCAGCTGACGTCATTTGACGTTACAATAATAAAGTTATCTTTCCATAACAATGAAGATAAAAATATGGTGTAAAAAGGCAAATGCATAAAAAGGTATTTAACTTATTGTTTACAGGTGCTGTTTACTGAAAGATTGTTCCTGGGAGTTACCCTTACTAGAACCGTAGCGGCAGCAAGAACTGTAAGAAAAAAACAAAAATAATATCAAACAGGGAATATACTTCAAGTGACTAGGCATTGCCTCCTTGTACTCGACCATGGCTTTCCAGGTGTATTTTGGACAGGTGAGTTCTGGCTATTTATCAGTATGCTTCTTTATCTCTAAAAAGTACAAACTATAAGAAGAATACTGAACAAATGCAACTCAGCCAGTGCTTCGCATTAATGTATAATCACACTATCAGTTTTTTTGAATAAACGAATGTGGATAAAAAACATTGGTGTCCGAAGTTGCATGAATGTACAGTAACTGAATAACTGACTGAATTTTGACTGAATTTTCACCTACATGTATTACAGGATGAGCATGTGAATGAGACCAAATACTGGCCACCAAACGTTACAAGTTCATATGCATGTAGTGCCTGTGGATATGTATTTTCATGTTATTGCAGGCCAACATAATTATAATTTCTGTATTTCTTGTTTTGAAATTTTCACATCACATTTTCATGGAGAAATTACAAATATTGAACCAGCGAATATATAAGGTTGTCTTCAAAACACATGTGTGGTTTTACATGTTAAGCTGTAGTGGCATGAAGTTCGCATTAATCTATAATCACACTATCAGTTATGTATATAAACGAATGTGGATAAAATCATTCATCTGTACGTAAAGTCCGTCCACACGAGCACAGTTTTGCCTCCTTAACTTTTGAAATCTGACTGATTTTTTAAAATGTTTTATTCGTTTTATATATAAAAATGATAACTTTTCTAGTGATGTTATACTACTGTATATTTAAATAACTAAGCTCTTTGCACAACTTACTACTTAAATGTTATTTATTAATGTTAAACATTTTACTTGGGGTTTCTTGCAGTGTTTAGTAAACTAACTACTTGTAATACTAAAATACAATTATTAATCAAGTGTTGGGGTTATCGCTAGACATATATATATATATATATATATATATGAAAATCTTTTCATATTTTTAACTTTTTTCCGGCACATTTTTTTATATTGTTCACGTATATATATATATAACAAATCTGGTGTCATACAGACAGTGCAAACTTCCGTACAGTATTAAATAATATATAAAATATAAACTACAGTTACAGTTTTTTTATAACTAAAACAGGCATGTAACAGATACAGTGGTTGAGTAATCCTTGCTTACATGTCACCCATCAGACCCTGCTAATTTTGTTATGTGCAGACTATGATTTGCAAAATAATAACAATATTTAATTTTATGTTTTTGGGTTGCCAATGTAAATCAATTAAAATATTTGGAGTTGTTAAATATAAAAACTTGCATTTATACAAGAATTGTTTAGGATTTTGACTAGTGATCTGCAGGAAGGGGTAATATAGCAACTATAGTAATTTAGGTAACTAAATTTAATCTGTCAGTTGACAATCTACTATGTAATTTTCCAACACCCTCTACACATATTTACTTAGGGTTTTGATTGGACTGAAAATATTATTAGTAGTGAAACCCAGTCAAAGCTAACACATTTCTTGCTGGAATTTTAATCTATGTGTGGTTAAAGCTATGCAGTCAAATTTCAAGTGAGGGGTGTTGCATCCTACAATGCACCGGATGCAAACCTGGTCAACCCAAAGTATGTACCGACCCATGATGGCTGGTAGTAAGTTTGCGCCCAGCCTTAGACGTTCTATTGATTTGTCCATTTAGTAATTTGTGGAGTATCGTATGGGACGGCCAAGTCGCAATGTATTACGGCAAAATGTGGTTTTGAAAGTTTCAATTCTCTACGCCACCGATCCATGATAGTGGTTCGGATTCTGGCATATATTTATGTGAGTGAGAATGGAATGTCCAGGATGATTGCCCCTAAACCCAGGTGGTCCCTCTTGGCTGCATCATACACTCTAATTACCAGGTATACCTATATGAGCTGGGCACCATGACATAGTATCTGGTAAGCCTTTATTTAGGCATTGATGCAATTTATATTATAATGTTTTCAATAACTCTGGTCTAGAATGACTGTTGTTTGATTTCATTAATACCAGAGATGAGAGTGAATCTGAAAATATATAGCAACCTTTTTAGGTTGATGATGTAAAACCCAGCTCAATGCAATTTCTATAGCAATCATTTCTGCTGTGTAAATGGAACAATAATTTGTCAATCTGTATATGATCGTAACACACCTGTTTACATTGGATTACAACAGCAGAAGCTACTATATCAGAGTCTGGACTTTTAGACCCATCTGTTTATATATGTAGATGACCAGAGTAATGAATATCTGAAATTCATTTGAGTTTCTAACTTTGCGAGATGCGGTAAGTCGGATTTGTTCACTTTGTTTTCATAGGGCTCTGGTAGCAGGATCTGACAAAATAGCCCTGCCTTAAGATCTTATTGACCATAGCCTTGACTCTCACTCAATATTTGAGAATCTATTCCTGGCGCATCAGTCAAAAGGGCAGAACCCCAGCCTCAAGTTCAAGCAGGTAGGCAGGAGGCAGTTAGGGCCAGCCGGAGGGCTTAATTTTGGATGACAACGAGCCTTTTGATGAGACTCAAACTATTTACTCAATCACAGACACTGCCCATCTTATTTTGCGGAGACGTAGACGCAGTATATGGTGCAAGTTGCACGGTGAATGATACACGATATACGATTGACAAAATACACGAGGACTGCACGAACGCTATACGCACGTTACACGCACTTTATACGCACGATATACGCAAATTTTGACAACACTACTGTAACATCCTTTTGAATACCCATAATATGTCTTTATGTTTGATATATTTGGAACAAAAAAAATGTGGAAGTCCTACATGTTATTTTATTTCCTCATTTGGGCCAATTTTTCTAGTCAAAGTCAAATACTTCGATAATCCAAACTATATTTAGATCAAAACGTAAACCGCTTTGTAACTATAACTTGTAAATCATTTATATGATGTTAAACCAGCACGAGTTAAAAAGATAAATTACCAACAGTGCTTAACGGCATATCAATACATGTTACATTTGTATTGCAGTCATTTTGATTTTTTTCTGAGTTAAAGGAAGGCACGTAAAAAACCGTCCAAGCTACTTATTTAATCGCTGTGTAACACTTACCTTCCGACTTATGACCGTAGCGGATTGTTTGGGGTGCTTGTAAATGTTCTGCTGTCTTACAATTGGAATACTAAATTTCGCGTATGTCATTCAGCTGTATGCCGCAAGTGATGTATATGCTGCTTACAATAAGGGAGACAATATGTTAACCGAGGTGTTATTCAGTCTATTATTTGTAGGCAAATAGCCCGATTTATGGTACGTCATTCTCTTTATGGTAATTATATTTTGTACCTGTCTTAGGAAAATACAAGATACTATTATTATTAACATCAAAAGTTCTTATTTCTTTTGATTTTAACAACGTATTTTTACAAGAGTATTTGTAACTCATATTCCTCGATTTATGTTGTATTGGGGCGTTTATAATAAATACAACGCTATAAAATATCCTACCTGAGTGAAGAAAATTCGTAATGAATATTAATCCCTGCACTAAAAAATGTATTGCAGTTTTCATAATGTTAATATTTCAAGTCAATATTTGATTTTACACTTCACATACTATACTGCAGTTTTATCTCTGAAGCGCATTCACATTTTACAACTCTTTATATATCCTCCAATTCGAATGTCAAAATAGGTAGTTCGAATTAGGGTTATATTAAGGTTAGTGGTTTGCTTTTTAAGTGGTTGGAATTACACATTTCTGTGTCATGAAATGTTAAACTTAGATTCCCTGTGCGCAGGTTTAAACTTAATCTAAATGCTTTGATATACTAAATGGGAGTATAGAACTGACCCTTTCCATAACAAACAAAATGGCGGCAAGGCTTGAAAGTATGAGTTTTAAAAATATCTCTGTTTTGCAGAAATACCGGGAGAAAAACGACAAACTAATACAAAATGTAACAATATACACTATTTTTGGAGATGTCTGGTCTTTGTAGTTGTGCATACGTTTTTGGAGTTTTTCAGGAATCGAATCGATGAAAAACACCAAAGTTATCAAAGCATTGTTCAGACATTTTATGGGTTTTCTATATTGATATATGTCATTGATACATATTTTTGCATCTAAAGCGAATATAGATTTAGTGTTTAATAAATTTGTAAAATTATTCTAAAAAATCCCAAGAAGTAAAGGAATGTTATAATTTTTGATGCCATAGAGTATTCGTTTGGTCTTGCAATGAATACATGTACTGTGCAATAAGGCAGTGATTGATAACTGTTATGATTAATTACCCCCAAAATGGCGCTTTGTTATGGTGGCATGTTTGAGGAGAAGGTTATACCCGCTTTGATGAATACACACTACATTTTGCCCTTTTTAAAAAGTTGTTTATAGATCCGGCAGACCGTTGTATTTTTCCATTGGTGAACTCGCCAAGACCCCAGTATGACTCCCATGCATACTGGTACCTAACAAAATTTGAAAACCTAGGGAGTTTTGTTTTGCCTGACAACAATACCCATGTCAGTTTTGTCCACAGATTAAGACTACATAGCAAAATTGTGTAAAAATGCAAGTAGCCAAAGGATAGGTGTGCCAGTTTGCAGACAAGACACGCGTTTCCAGCGTACATATGTGCTTGAACCACTTTGCCTCGTGGTTTCTTTTTTTTGTGTTATATCGCAGTAGAAGAGAGCTTTTTTGTAGAAAAATCGCACAGGCAAAAAGAGGAATATTTTGTCTTGCAAATCTACTATTCACTGTTATAATGTGTGCTAATATTAACTACAATCTTTTCAACGCGGAAGGAGGCGTTGCTCCACGAACTTCCTTTGCTATTTGAATTTCAACAATAAAAAAGTCTAAGTTCCAAAAGGCATAAGTCTGTAACCCCTTGATGGATTCGCACACTAATTGTATGTTACATACAGTATCTTCTATTTGTGGTGATTGTTTGTGCTACTATTCATTACAAGTCTTTAGAAACTGAAAGAGGAGTTCGCCCCACACACAACATGACATTTACGCAGAAGAAAGTTTAAAGGGTCATTACTCTGCAACAACTTGTTGCATACATACATAAATTGTGTTTGCACATGTATGATAATTATTTTCGCCAATATTTAATGCAATACTTTGAAAACTGAAGGAGGAATTTGATCTTCAAACTGCCTAGGCCATATTAAATTCATGCACTAGAAATGGTTAAGATCAAAGGGGCATAATTATGCAACACCTTGATAGATGCACGCTAGAATTGGGTCTTGCGCATCTACTACTATGTGTACCAAATATTCATAGCAATCCCTTTAAAAGTGAAGAACGAATTCGCTCTATAAATTATATGAAATGTATGCATTAGAAAAGTGTAAGTTCAAAGGGGCATAACACTGCAATATTTTGATGGATACGCACAACAAATGTGTCTTGCACATCTACCATTCATGGTGATTTATTGTGCTAATATTCAATGCAATTCTTTAAAAACAAACGGAATTTGCTCCTCAAACTACATATGCTGTATGAAACTGCAATAAACAAGTTTAATTTAAAAGGGGCATAATTCTGGTACACGTTAAAGATTTGTGTTGCACATCTACTACTCATGGTGATTTCATTACACTCCTTTGCAAAATGAAGAAGTCGCTTGCTCCATATATTATATATGTTTTAAATGTGGACCGAAGGCCCGCCCAACCGACCGACCGACTGTGTGATTCCAATTTACTCATACAAATGTACAACTATCATTTTGGTGTAATAGGCCTACAACATTGTCTAAAGATTTCCATTTTCTCTAGAATCCCTTATCAGCATGCTTAATTATTAAGGTGAATTTATAATAACCTTGCTTGTCACATTACAGATATCATCTTTGGATTATTTCTTATAGGCATATCAAATTACCAGTGAGGGTTCAGCTGAGGTTTTGTTGAAATGTATTTATTCAAGATTCAGTGAGTTAAATTATGGTAAAGGTACCAAAATAAACATGTATTTTGAAATGTCCATAATATAACAGAATGAAAATTTCACAGTGAGGGAGAAAATAATCTTTTATTGTCACTAAATATGCAAAAAGTAAACTGAGAAACAAAATTTGGAGGAAATACATGTATTTAATGTCTTTACTTGTATTAGCAGAGTCCATTTTAAATACTTGATATACCTGTATGAAAAAGACAGTGAACCAACATTTAAATACAGTTCATAAATTTCTTAATATAAAAATAGATGGAAGACTAAGTTTATTTAGTTATATTGCACCGCTATTTGTAAATCCAAAGCAGCTTTGGTTGAACATGGATATTTCATGTTGTATCCATTAGATGAACATTTGGACCAAGTTTAAAAAACTCCTTCCAGGGATTTAGATATGTTAGATGTAGTCTTATGACCTTTGACCCTGAAATTTGACATTGACCTTCAGCAGACAAGGTACGGAAACAACTGAGAAGTTATTTCAAATATGTCTATGGACGTAGAAATTACAGCCCAGTCATACAATACTAGAACATAACCATCCGTTTCCAGTTTCAGCCTTAAGTTCTACCTTCAACTCTTTAACTTAAAGGTAGCCACTAGGGTGCTCTGTCTGGCACATTTCTGTGGTATGGACGAAAACTGTGTCAAAATCAGACGTATGTAGAAGTTACAGCTGTTTGTTTGTTTGTATTTGTGCTTTTTGGGTCCACCATCCTCGTTCGAGGTGTATAATCTCTACGACTCGATACAGCCCAGATACAGAGTACTGCTTTATACATTTGTAACGCTACATTACATTGGCCTTCAAGATAGCTACATGGGTGTGGCACATGACATATCATTTTGGTATGGGTAAAAAATGAGTATGAAGTTATACCAAAATCAATCTATGTAGATTTATGTAGAAGTTACCACATGGACATAAAGTACTGGTATATAACCCTGCATTACCAGTTTTGAGCCATGATTGTGTTCTTTGCCTTAAAAGTAGTGGGTCCGGAGCATGACACACCCTTGTGTTATGGGCATCCACTGTGTGAAATTATTTGAAAATCGGGCCATCCATACAGAAGTTACAGCCTGGACACGAACTGTGAACGGATGGACAGACAGACGAACAGATTATAGAGCACACCTATAGTTACCCCATCTATCTTGGACCGGTTGGGGAATAATAAAACAGTCACACAAAAGCATTGTTTTCAGTTCTAACTTCGGATATACTCATTTTAAGTGTATGAATTAGTGCTACATATCTTTCCTTAAATTATGATTGACTTTGAAGTATCATCACTTTAATCCTAATGTATCATTCATCATTTGCTGAAAGAAAGACATATTTGTCAGTTTTGTAAAGGCTCTTCTTATCTTTAACTTTATCTTTCATAGTGTCGATAACATGATAACATGGCAATTGCTGTGCTAAGAATTGGTTTAGTAAAATAAATATAACAAGAGCTGTCAGTGGGACAGGGCGCTCGACTTTGTCAGTGCTTGTCAATAAAACAAAACTTTGGCAGTAAAAGGCAAACCTAGAATCTGTGTATTTTCAATCTGTAAACAGGGGCCATAAACTATACAGCATGACAGTGCCAGTTGTAGACAAGACGTTAAGTAGGTTTTTTAAAGTACATTAAAACAATAGAAATAGTTACCTACTCTTGCTTAAAGATGAGTGCCATGATGGTACAAAAATATTACAACTTTCAAAGAAATATCTCAAATGATTAAGTCAATAAGTGAATAAGTATGATTCAAAGTAGAAAAGGCCACAATTTTACCTTCTCTTGCCTACAATGATCTTTTTGAATAACCCATATTCAATGTATTTCCTAAGTCGAAAAAGGGACATAATTCTGGCAAAAACCTTCACAGAACTACCGGTATGTGCTCTTGTCAGTAGATGGAGGTACTGATGGTTAATAAGTATTGTAAATTTCAAAGCAATACCTGTAATGGTTTTGAAAAAAAGTCGGGTGGTGCGGAAAACTTGCACTTCTTACATGTAAATCGAAAAATGGCCATAATTCTGACAAAATCCTTCACAGAGTGCTAACAAAGTACAAGTACTTAATACATTTATAATGCAATCTGTGAAATACTGTGTTCATTTGTAAGGCAGGGTTTACATATGTGCAAGTTTCTTGTACAAGACATTAAGATAAGTACTATTTATGACTTGTAAAAGAATTGTTCATATGTAAACACCCACAATTTATGTGACAAAATATGAGATAATTTTCTTGCACGAGAATAGAGCCTGTTCAATTGTTTCACAATTTCTTGGCTGTCAACTCAATGATAAGAAGTGCTTTATGGGGAAAACAGCTGTGGGCAAGATATTTCAGGCACATATTTTTTTAAATGTTGTACACAATGGCTTGGTCAAAGGAAAAAGTTGATCTTCTGATAGATTTATACCAAGACAAGGAACATTTATATAATACAAGTGCAAAGGACTATCAAAATATACAAAAAAGATAGATTTAAGATGAAATTTAAAAGCCATTTCAATATGTATTGGTCATTCAATGAACTTCTGTCATCATATAAAGATTTTTTTCTCAATAAGAACACTTATTGCATTTCTTTTAAAACATAATCCATGAATTTCATATTTTCTTTAAAAATTCAGAAACTCCATTGCTAAATACAGTATTGTGTGCTAATGACATCTTCCCGCTATTATGTGATTAATTGTCAAAGCAATTCTTGCTAGATCTTGTGTACAAAAATTTCGTGTGCAGGCTATAACTTTGACTTATCTTATTGTCTTGTACAAGAAACTTGTTTATATGTAAACCCTGCCTAACACCTGTGAAATACTCTGTTGTTGTAACATAATATTGCTTACTCTAAGATTAATATGAGGCTGTTACATCAAGCAAATTTGTTTATGCATAAAGTCTAATAACATTGCTGTAACTTCGGAAACAGGAAGGTAGGTCAAGGTAAGGTCAGCCAATATTGAAGTTGCAATCTACAAGCAAAACTGTATACATGGTCAAAATTCATTGATGAAACTTCAAAAAAAAACATGAGCTGTCCCTCACAAGTGACGAATGCCCCCAAAAGAGGTGCCTCAGTCTGTGTCCTCTCCATGTGCTCAATAAATGTGTTATTTCATTTTAAAATCCTTCCATGCATGACAGAGTAACCACGCATACAGTATTCCATTACCTTCAAACTCTGAGTATAACCTTGACTTTTGAGCTAGGAACAAGGGTCTTGCACGCGATACGTCGTCTTGATGTGCTAGACATTTGTGCCAAGTTATTTTAAAATCCTTCAATGCA
>JAUMHA010422804.1:0-10254 GCA_032359765.1 Saxidomus gigantea
GATCCAAAATACGATTTATAACTGTTGCATTCTGTTCATATCTTATTACCAACTGGTATAGCCTTCACTAATGAAGAATACAGACTGAAATAGCCGTCACAACAAAACAAAGGACATATATTTTGAATACACAAACAAATCCAGAGTCTTCAGCGCTTTGATTCTGTTTGGAACCATCATACAGATATATTTAATAGGTCTTTCCGTGCATTTATTTGACCAATAATATAACTATTCCATGTAAACAAATATAAGCACATGGTTAGTTTATGGTCTCATGCTGAAATGTTGGAGAAACAAAGGTAGAAAAATATACAGTTGGAGCGGAGTGTGTCAACATCAGACGGGTCAGTTGTAAATCACTGCTTTATATACACTCATAATGTACTTTTTGTGGAAACAGAAATAGAAATTTATAACATTTTCAGAATAACTGAACGAAGAAACATGCATTACTAATGTTACTCTTTTGTTGTCGTTTAGTGTTCTGTTGTTTCCCTTTTATTCATGTTTAGAATGGTACGGAGATAACGATGTCTGGGACATTCACAAAGAAATGCTCCTCCTCCAACTCATGGTTGGACTGCGTATGGACATCATCCAGCATATTTCTGGATGGAAATTACAGTTACAATGCAACCATTACTACCATTACTACGTCAACTTACACAGGATATTTCAGAATAAGTAAGAACAACATTGCAAAGTTTGATTATACATGTGTCCATAAACTATGATTGACAGAAATACTGTAACACTATTTGATTTTATATTTACTGTTGGCTACATCTTAACTTTGACACTCATATAAATACCGGTATATTTATTTAGAAATATGAACAAATGTCATGTACACGAACATATGTGAATAAGCAAATACTACAAATTACAACTTGTCTGGCAATTAATGGCCCGCATACCTTCTAGAACAAATGACAATAGATAACAATGTGGGTATATGTCTACTTATAAGCAATGCACTGGTATATTGAAGTATGCAAGTACTATTCAAAATAAATAGCATGCAATGTAATTCTTGTATTTAGAGACTCCGGACTCGATAGACGTTAGCCCAAATGCAACGATATATCGCATTGCAGAGAACAGATTGATGAACGATGTAACCTGCTCCGCGGACTGCGCACCTGTTTGTCAGTATGCCTGGAGAAGTGACCGTGGTATAAACATCAATGACTCGAATGTCTTGTCTTTGGGAGAAGTAGACAGAACTGCAGACGGCATGTATACATGTATAGCAAGGAACTGGTTTGGGCAAGTCGAGATGTCAATAATTTTAGCAATAATGTGTAAGTTTGAACTTCAGGGAAAAAAAAGATCGTCTGAATCATGTGTTTGAAACAGATATATACACTTCATGTAAGATTAAAAATTGACTCATAACATTTTAAAACTAGTTAATACGCATTTTTAACTCTCGATCAACTATGTACCGGGAGCTGTTTCTGCTTTTCAGTCTATTGGAAAAATTTGTAATCCCATTGAGAACGTGCAACTTACACCCTATTTACAGTTGTTTAATGTTAAACATTACTGCCTAGATGTGTTTTACAGATGGTCCGGAGAATATTGTCTTCACTCCAAGTGACACCGAGTACACCAAAACCGAAGGAGAAGCAATGGAAAACATACGGTGTTCCGTTACCTGTAATCACAACTGTTCAGTGAACTGGCACAAAGCTGATACCTTAGTGAGTAACACCGGGAACCTTGCATTGAAAACTATACAAAGAGACGACATCGGTATGTACCAGTGTGTTGCTACCAATAACGACATCCCTGGGAATCCCTCTGTTCAAAGGTCTATAGATATAAATGTCAGATGTAAGTTTTTTAGACTTCATTCGTACTTTTGTAAAATAATGTTTACCTACTATTATTTATATGTATCTCAAAACAATAAGAGATTAACTTCCATGTATGATGTTTGTTCTATGATTAAAACATGTACAAATAATGTTTGCATTAGCAGATCCCCATATTCAAAATATAGCAACTGTATATTTCATTCAGATGGTCCAGACACGGTGGTACTTAGCAGTGGATCTGACATATCGTTGGTAACAGGGACATTTTCACCAAATATCACTTGTTCTGCTGATTGCAATCCACCGTGCTCGTTTACATGGAGAAACATGACCAAAAATTCAGTTCAAAGCCATGGGCACATTTTCTCTTTTGGTATTGCCGAACTCGCTTTCCAAGGTGAATACAGATGTACTGTTACGAATAATGCGACAGGAAAATCTATATACACTACGCTGACTGTGACAGTGGAATGTAAGTCTTTGTAGAGTATCTCCTTCAAGATTTTTTTCAGAAATGAAATTCTTTGGAATGCCAATACTTTATCGGTTCAAATGGAAGTACCATAGCATATTAAGGTAGTTCCTACGTCACCATGCTATTGCATTTCATAGTTCTTAAAACCCACGCTACAATTACGCTAAAGTGATATTGCACTTCAAAGTGACCATTAGAATTTTAATAATTTACATCAGTGTGCAAAATTTGAAGACATTTCACCGATTAATTAAAAGTAATATCGTTTTTTGTTGCCCCACCCCCACTTAAGAAATACTGGCATTATTTAGAAGTACCCTATAAAGTTAAAATTGGTATGTTTGCAATTATTTATCTATATTTGTTTTTGTTCTAGGTTCCAGAAAATATTGCAGGAAATGTAGAACTGCAAAACATGTATTAAAAGTTACGAGTTTTTCACGGGATACAAAAATAATCAATAATGCCAAAAAATAGGGGATACAAGTTACCTAATTTCGTCCCAAATCATATCACACATGTAAAATTACAAGAGTGTAGCAAAAGATTAGGGGCATCACTACTGATTATGGAATTTATTGTAATATATGAACTGAAATTTAAGAAAAAATGAAAATGTTTTACCGTCGACTTTTTTAGATATTGAACTTTTAAAAATGATCAAGGTCAACTTTAGTATTTTAAGTAATTGTACAGAATGATAAAATTAAGGAATATTAAGACAGTTCTCATATCTTGCAAAATGACATGAATTTTGATGTACTAAAAAAGAAAATTAGCAAAAAAGTGGCCCCCATTCGGATTGAACCAAAAACCTTTGATCTCAAGGTAGACGCTCTACTACCGCGCCAAGGTACAAAATGTGCACAACTATAAAATCGAAAGTATTCCAAATGGTCATAAAACAGGAAGTACTCATTACACCCTAATACCTTAATCGCTATTGAATTTGCAACGTCCATTCCATTCGCCGTATGAATGGAACTGGAATCCTCAACGAAGGCCTGTGGAACTGTTTCTAAAGTAGCCAAGATATTATTAACTTAAAGATGTATAATGGATCAAATAATTGCCCTATGAGTAAGAAATGTGTTACACGTGTTTCAATCAAATCTGTTGTTAAAAATCTAAAATAAACAACAGGTATTTCTTGTGTTTATTTCAGCGGCTGAATTGGCGGAGAAAGGAACATCTATTGGTGCAAAAGTCGGCGGTGCTGTAGGTGCAGTGGTCCTGGTCTGTCTCATAGTAACAGCTACTGTCCTTTTTTATCGAAAGAGAAAACAAAATGGTAAAGGGTACAAATCAATTGTAAAAAGATAGAATTCTAGCGTTTCGAAATGTTTAAGAACTACATGTACAGTACGTACATATGTACATTGCAAGTGCTTTGCACCCGCCCTTTGTTTGCACATCATTAAAAAAAACAAGCTTTTAATATTATTTATGTTATGGCAATACCAGCATCGTAGTGGTTTGCTAATAGTTAATTGTAAAACTGCTGAGTAATCCTGAAATAATGATATTTTCTGAAAAGTAAAATATAACTTTACAATTAAAGGTACATGGCCATAGTAACTGTGCACAGTTTGTTATCTTTCAGTGAGCGAAAATACCAAAGAGCACAAGAACGATGTTTATGACCAACTCGACGTGACGGCAACAGGTGACCTGCCACGTTTCTTATCTTTAATGTCAATAGTTAACAGTAAAACTGCTGAGTAAATCTGAAATAATGATATGCTCTTAAAAGTAAAATATGCCTTTACATAGGGTACATGCTCATAGTAAATGTGCACAGTTTGTTATCTTTCAGTGAGCGAAAATACAACAGGACAAAATAATGAAGAAACAAAAGGGTAAAAGCATATACGTACTCGTAATGTTTTGTATACATGACATGTAGCGGTATAGTATTACTTTTAATCTTTTAAAATTACATTTTAAGATCCATGCGTTAACGACATCGAGTCTTATTAGAAGACAGTATAAACACAAAGCCGTCATTAAGTTTAAACATATCATATATCATGTCTTTTATCCCAGACAGAGATGAGACGCATTTGATATATATGTCCTACTCGAATCTATTTACTAGGAAAATTCAACACTTTAATATTGTTTAACGTTTTCGCACGAATCTGAAAGTAAGAAAATTGTACTAAGGTTGCAATCTCAGAAGTGATTTATTTTCTAACAGTGGATCCCCGGATACAGCTTACGAAGAACTCAGAGGCAGGAACGACCGCAAGAACGATGTGTATAACCAACTCGAAGTGGCGGCAACAGGTAACCTGCAACGTTTCTTTCTTTGATGTCAAAAGTTAACAGTAAAACTGCTGTGTAATTCTAAAATAATGGTATTTTCTGAATAGTAAAATATGATTTTTCAAAGGTATATGATAATAGTAAATGTGCACAGTTTGCTCTATTTCAGTGAGCGAAAATACCAAAGAACAAAAGAATGAAGAAATAAAAGGGTAATTGATTACACTGATTGCATAGAGACTTGCTCGTAATGTTTTGTATACATGATATGTAGCGGTGTTGTATTACTTTTGATCTTTTAATATTACATTTTAAGATCCATGCGTTCACGACATCGAGTCTTATTAGAAGACAGTATAATTGCAAAGCCGTCATTAAGTTTAAACATATCATATATCATGTCTTTTATTCCAGACATAAATGAGACGCATTTGATATATTTCCTACTCGAATCTATTTAGGATAATTCAACAATTTAATATTGTTTCACATTTCTCGCTCGAATCTGAACATAAGAAAATTATACTAAGGTTGCAATCTCAGAACTGATTTATTTTCTAACAGTGGATCCCCGGATACAGCTTACGAAGAACTCAGAGACAGGAATGACCGCAATAGCGATGTGTATAACCAACTTGACGTGGCGGCAACAGGTAACCTGCCAAGTTTCTTTTATATCTTTGATGTCAATAGTTAACAGTAAAACTGCTGGATAATTCTGAAATAACGATATGTTCTGAATAGTAAGATATAAGTTTTCAAAAGTACATGGCCATATTGTAAATGTGCACAGTTTGTTATCTTTCAGTGAGCGAAAATACTAAAGAGCACAAGAATGATGTTTATGACGAACTCGACGTGGCGATAACAGGTAACCTGCCACGTTTCTATTATATCTTTGATGTCAATAAAACTGCTGAGTAATTCTAAAATAATGATTTTTTCTGAATAGCAAAATATAATTTTACAAAGGAACACAGTTTGTTATCTTTCAGTGAGCGAAAATACCACAGAACAAAAGAATGAAGAAATAAAAGGGTAATAGATTACACTGATTGCATATGCTTACTCGCAATGTTTTGTATACATGATATGTAGCGGTCTTGTATAATCACAAAGCCGGCATTAAGTTTAAACATATCATATGTGATGTCTTTTATTGATACGCATTTGATATATTTCCTACTCGAATCTATATTGAGGATAGTTCAGCACTTTAATATTGTTAAACGTTTTCGCACGAATCTTAAAGTAAGAAAATTATATCTAGAAGAGAAAAGTACAATTGCAATCTCAGAAGTGATTTATTTTCTAACAGTGGATCCCCGGATACAGCTTACGAAGAACTCAGAGACAGGAACGACCGCAAGAGCGATGTGTATAACCAACTTGACGTGGCGGCAACAGGTAACCTGAGGACTAGCAGTTATTAAACAAGAGCTGTCAGTAGGACAGCGCGCTCGACTTTTTTCAGTGCTTGCCAATATAACAAAACTTTGTCAGTAAAAAAAACATGGATCTGTATAAACAAGGGCCACAAGTAGCAAGATATTAAGCTAAGAGTTATCAAACTTAATTGTTTGATATCCGTGAATACTACAGCAAAGTTTGAAATTAATACTTCAAGTGGTTAATGATATATGTGCATGACAGTGCCAGTTGCACATAAGACTTTAACTAGGAATTTCTAAGTACAAATCAAGAAAAATTTTCACAGGGTTATCTTCTCTTGCTTACAGATAGGTGTCATAATGGTACATAAGTATCCCAACTCTCAAAGTAATATCTCATATGGAAAAGTCAACAAGTGGACAAGAATGAAAAATATTAACCGAGTTTCTAAGTCGAAAAGGGTCATAATTCAAATGAAATCCTTGACAGAGTTACCTTCTCCAGCCTGTGTGGTAAACAAGTATTCCAACTTTCAAAGTAATATCTTAATATAACTTAACCGCGATTCTAAGTCGAAAAAGGGTCTTAATTTTTTTTTTAATCCTTGACAGAGTTACCTTCTCTTGCCTACAGATGGTGGTAATGATGCAAACAAGCATCCAACGTTTCAAAGCAATATCTAAAAGGGTAAAGTCAATAAGTGGATTTTACCCATATTCAATATACTTCTAAGATACAAAGGGGCATAATCATGACAAAGGGGCATAATCATGACAAAAACCTTGACAGAGTTATGTACTCTTGTCTGTGGATGGAGGTAATGATGGTAAATAAGTATGGTAAGTTTCAAAGCAATATTTGTAACGGCTTTGAAATAAAGTGAGGTGGTACGAAAAACTTAACCAAGTGGTTAAGTCAAAAAAGGGCCATAATTCTGACAAAAAACCTTGACAGAGTTATGTACTCTTGTCTGTAGATTGAGGTTATGATGGTTAACAAGTATGGTAAGTTTCAAAGCAATATCTGTAATGGTTTTGAAATAAAGTGGGGTGGTACGATAAACTTAACCAATGTGTGACACCAACGCCGACGCCGAGGCGAGTAGGATAGCTTCCCTTTTCTTCGAAAAGTCGAGCTTATAAATAAGAGCAAATACCTCTGCAAAATGATTATACACGTTTACAAAATATACAGTTTAAAGTAAAAACACAAATTATTTATTTTCGTGATATAACTATTTTTTTCCGTTTTGTTCAAATCAAGAGTTGTGTATTTGATTCCTGACAGTATCTGTTTTTTCTATGCCAAAGCTAAAAGAAAACTTTCTGACAGTAGCCTGGTTTCCTATGCATAAATTTGCTTGTATTATTTAGAAAGCTGGGAAAACTGCCAACGCCTATCATGTCAAAGTAACTGATAACTTGCAATAGTGATTAACAAATGTCATTACATAATAAACTGTTAAAGTAAAAAAACGAATGGACACAAATTAATGTCGTGTTAACGGAATTTTTCCACGTTTTTGAATTTTCAGATATTTCAGTACATTATGAAAATACGCCTGGACAGTGATGTTGTCTTTCTTCATGGTAAGGTCTCCCTCAAAACAACAAGAGAGGTGCCGTAGGAGCTATATTTACAAGCAATTTTTCGTTTGAAATATCACACGTACTCAAGTTTTAGATTTTAAAAGATATGAACTGTTATATCTTAAACTGTTACACTTACTAGGAAGAAGCCACATTTTTTCCATTCTTTCATTAATTTTCGATGGTGTTATATCAATATTTAAGATTATTACACATTTCCTTGCATTCTATATGCATTTTTTCATTAATTTGAGATATTGTCACTGCCGATGGTGTTATATCATACTTACAGATAATAACACAACGTCTTTTATTCTATGTGCTTTCTTCATTAATTTGAAATAGTGTCACTGCCATATGGTGTTATATCAAAGTTATAAAACACATTTCATATAAAATAACCGATTTTGTCCCAAAAGTCGCAGAATTCTTGTTTGTATTCAGTCAAGAGTTCGTTTTTCGGCGTTTGAAAATGCATTAGCGATTTTTGCCTTGTTCTGTATTGCGGCCAGATTAAATTCACAGAATGTGGGCCCATATTTGGATTTGAAGTGTAGGCAAAATTAGTCCAGTATGATATTAACTCTGTAGACAATCGCTCCTCATTAACGCTAGGATGAAATCCTGCTAGGTGGGAAGTATGGAACAAGAACGGTAACTCAGAGCCGTGACAAACATGGTTCTCACAGAACGTAAAATTACCCCAGCCTCCCTTGAATGAAATTGCGTGATTAAATACGTATACATAAAACGGTGCGTGTTCAAACTTTTGCAAAGACCGCGAAACATTTCTAGCTGTGCACGTGAAAATCAAGTCAGTTGATAACTTCACTAAAGTGTCACGACAATCCGTGAAACTCTTTGTAGGATATTTTTCTATTATTTGAAGAGTTTTGCGTGGATCAGCCATTAAAACAATACCTAAATATTTCCCCAATCCCATAGGCTTCCTAAATGATTCGTATACGTATATTCTTGTTTCTTCACTCACTGTTCCTATAAGAATTGGAACATTTAGAAACTGTCCCTTATGAGCGGATTCCATTGGCTGCATTTTGACTTCATCCCCATCTATCCACGGGCCGATAGGTTCAAAGAATTCCAACAAAAAAGGTGACGTCACGGTTGTTCTCGCCTTGTGTTCAGCAGCCGCTATATCAGCTGCTGGTTTAGAGCGTAGGCACGTTGTGTCTCCTCCTGAAGCAAACATTTCTTTATGTTAAGTCTTGTATTTGCTGTATCAATATTCTACATCGTCAGTTGGTAAACATAACTTTATGAAACCATTTCAGAATATACATGTTTGCTTCTCTACGTTAACGTTATACGAACATTTATCAAAGACGACATGAAAGTAATGTTCATTAAAATATATGAATGGAAATGAGAGATATTTTGTTCGTGTTTACAAAGAAAGCGAGACAAGCTTTGGCATAAAACATTCATTATTTAGATTCTGGATAACCAGTTATTCCTTCAATGTAGCCAACAAAACAACAACATTATTTTATCGTGTCTGAATATAAAAGTGCGCTACAATATCCTGTTACATAATCTAAAAGTCTTACCGGTACAATTTAAAAATTCTGCAATGACGTCTCCCAAGAACAGGACTTCTTCTTTTGTTTTATAACGGATATCGAAAGGCGAGCTTTCGATTATGGCATTACGGAACAAACCACCCGCTTTACCATTAGCAAGATGTATGACAGTAGATTGGGCACCTGCCGACTGTCCAAATACTGTGACCTGGTAAAAAAAACTATATTTCTTCAGTATATATGACTATGTGTGTACTGTTCGAGGTGATAGAAAACTTATCAACAAGCTTAACACATACTATAGAAAGAAAGAGTTTACAAGCGAAGTTTTTTACATCTTCCAGTTCGATGGTTTATTCGTTCACAAAATGTTGATCACTCTGAAACAGTGTATACATGTACAAGATTGGAGCCGCTTGAAATAAATGATGGAATTGGGTATGTAGCCGACATTCAAAGAAAGTTTGAGGCAGAGTTTAATAACAGAAAAGCTTAAAACAGTATTATCTAAGTGTGACAACTACATTTCAAAGTATATACATGTATTGTAATATCACTGGAAAGTACAAAAACTTACAAATTAAATTCAAAATCCGGGATACTTTATTAAAGCTATACATGTTTGTGAAATCTACTGACAGTTTGACTCGAGGAAAACCATGAACAGACTATCAGAATTACTGAACACTTACACTGAACAAAAATCGCACAAAGATTGCTTTAATGCCAACTCTATCTTTTGCTGAAAGATATTTTGGTATAATGCTACCGACATCTTGTCCTACTATAATTATGATATAACTTGTATTATATATGACATGCGCCATGTTTATAGTTTGATGTTTACATATGCATATCATATATGCATATCGAGCGTTGGCCGCAAAACTGCTGTGACTTACATGAAATAAAGCACTTACAACAGTTTCGCGGTCAACCCTCACTATGTTTGTAAGGTTGGTATGGGGTGGTTCCCCGACCAATTTTCAATCAATAGACGGAGATAATTAATGGGGTGACCCTACAGGGGCCTCGAACATATCTGCTACATTGGATCATGCGTGTGAGGATTGTTGTGTTTTTGTTTGTTTGTGTATAAGACTTAATATGCACTCTTGACAAAATAGTTCATTTTTAGCTCATTAGCAACAATGTGTTATGCA
>JAUMHA010422859.1:2109-21823 GCA_032359765.1 Saxidomus gigantea
TTAGTTGAATGAATAGCGAGAACCTAAACCTTTCCCGACACCTAGACAAATTTACTAGAAGGGATTTAGTGTGTTAGTACAAGGTTCATGAATGCACAAAAAACATGTCCCAATTCACTAAGAAGCAGAATGCTCACAATGGTGTTGTTTTCCCTAATTTGTAAGTTTGTGCTTTAGAATATTACATTTAGGTCAGTTATCTACCATGTCAAGGAATAGAAGTATTGGTGTAGTAGTTACATCGTCTATGTAAAGCTAGTTATATGAAGATGCTTTTACCGTGACGAAAAAACACGCCGCCTTTTGACTCACAAGACGAGTTTTGATTAACATATATTCTTCAGCGATACTGGAGGCTAACAGCTCCATTGCATATTATAATGCCAGCAAGAAGCACAAATAATTATCTCTTTCCTCTTATTCTTTGATAACATTCCAGCGTTATTGCATCTTATATCCAACTTCATGCTCTGATAAAGCGATATAAATAGGCATTATTGTACATAAAAGAAGCATTTTCTGTTTATTTTAATGTCACTTGTAAAGTAAGAAGGTAACTGGCAGTCAAACAGATTGTGGTTGTTTTTGGCAGAGTTTGTAAACATCGTTCAAGTAGCGACATTAGTATTTTGATTTTTTTCCCTTGACATGTTAATTGAAAACCTTGTAGACGGCTTTAAAAAATAGAAACGATTTTTGACTATTTCGAGTGATACGGTATTATCACAGGACTTATATAACACATTTTCCTCATGCGTACGCATAAATAGTACATAGCGATTAATAAAAAACGATAGAGGTACCCTGTTATTCATGTATGTTCAAATGTATTTGAGGTGAATAAAGGGGTTTGTTTGGATTTAGATATTACTGAATATACACATGTACACTGTTTTATCTAAAACAAGTATTATCGTTCGTTCATTTTATCTTCAGTTAGGCATATCAGTGAAAAGTGTCAAGATCGAGCTCGTAAAAGATAAAACAAATTTTTTATCCCTAAACAACATCAAACTAAAACAACCAAATGATCTAGAGTTGTTTCATACAATTTGGAACAAGACTTTTCTTTTCCGTGTATGAATTATTTATTAAGCTGTAAGCTTCCACGAATCACCAAAAAGAATATCTGTTAATTTTGCTTATGCCTTCGAATACTTAGCTTTGAGAAGAATTTCAGCTGCTTTAAACTCCCAGGAGAGACTATGGAATGAAAAAAGATAGCCTGAATGTTGGCACTCTGAACATTTGTAATGTATTTGCACCGGTATACCAGTGCATTTAATCCGTTCTTTGTTTTATCTTCAAATGAGATTTACAAACGTGAAGATGTACGTTATCAAAATATTAAAACATTCTTAATATATTTACGAAGGATTTGTCAATGCCTATCTCTGATTATTACGAATGCAGGTTACACGTAATATATACAGTCATAAATGCTTTAAGATAGTCCAAATGGCGATATGTTTCTCTAAAATAGAACATCCCTTAGACGTTTGACCGTCTACATTCTATACGCACTTATATTGAAGTAAATAGAAAGGTTAAAATTGAAATATACAAGAAAAACTGTGATACTATGAATCACAGCGGGCCTAGATACATAGCTTTCATGTAAATATTTTGAAATGGGAGATACAAATTAAATTTACAGATTTAATAACAGACACAGAATAAATTCATATTCTAGGTTCTTGTAAAGCAAATACTCGACTGCCTTTTTTGTGCATTTAAAATTCAGTAGCTGTTTCTCATTTCAGTGAATCATTTTTGACTTAAAAACAAACAAAACCATATCCATGAAAAAGCTTTATATAATCTTTACGTTCTACCCGTTTTTTCCATCAGGATTTATTAGATTGTATATACGATCACTATCTTCATTCACCGTTAATCAAAATAAAGTTTACGCAGCAATATCATAATATGTTCAACTCTATGTTCCATTAAAGTGATTCTTAGCATGTACAATACTATTCCTACCTCTATCCTGACAAAATCGTTTTCAGTCAAAATGTTTGTAAACAATATAACTACTGAAAAGTCTCGTCATTTAAAAGTGCATCCAGACCAATTAGTAAACTTTTGCTACCTGTCAGTTTATTGCTGTAAACCAGTCTGATAACATGAAATGTAAGCCAGTCTGATAAAAATAGAAAGTGCATCCCGACCATTTGGTTAACTTTGGCTACCTGTCAGCCTATTGTTCTAACATGAAATGTCTAATTGAAATAGACTGTCAGTGACTGCACAGTGATACTTCCATACAAAAACAAACTGAAGTGTGATTGTAAATTTTAGATTAAAAAATCAAGTCATAGTAATGTAATGGATCCACATTATCTGGTACCGGAAGATACCGGCATGTTTGACCGATATCGGTTATTATACAGGCCGAACGATAAAAACTTTTCAGTACTTGTTAAACGTTTACATAAGCATGTAAAATAATTTGACGTTTAAATTGATAAAAGAAAGAAATATCAACGTTTTGACAATTTTAAAGCTACACAGTGAACAGTGGTTAACCCATTCTTTATCGTACCTTCCTAGGTGATTTTCATTCATTTCATAACATTTTGTTCAAAGAACAATACACTACTTCACTTACATGTAAAATTTTCTAACCACGTATTAAATATAACGGGCCGCTTCTGCGGCCCAGCGGCCCGCAATAAACACTAAATATCATTAAACGCAGCAAGCGATATCTACACAAAGATGGAAGAAGTATCCAACTATGTGAAAAGGCAGCACACTGAGGTATTCGTTGCACACCTTTGGTATTAACTTCAATCTAAGTTAATGGACATACAGTCTATTTATTCATAGACAAGTCTGATCGATAAAAGACTTCTACTCATTATGTCTAATCTCGTCTCGTCATCGGCCATAGTATGTTATACCACCAATAAATTCTTACCTCTATAATTATCTAGGAAACTAATTTAGACTTTGTGTTTGTCATCTGACGTTCTTGTTAATAGAGGGTAGGCTAATTTTGGTTTGATACTAGGATTCAATTGGCATTGAAGGAATGCTATTGTTAAAGGATCACATTAAAAGTAATGGATATAGAGTATTTGATGAGGTCTAAAAGACTAATATCAGGATTTATATGACAGAATGTCTTTGAAAGTCTTAATACAGTATAACAACACGATGCAAAGCATGTGATGACAAATAAGGAAACATATAGTAGGCGTTGTTTAATTTTACGCTCTTGAAAATAAGAGAAATGAAAGATAACATAAATGTCACCATATTGATATTCCTGTTCACTATAGATTCCTTCTTTTATTCATTAAAACTGAAATGTCTTACAGTTTTGCCCCTTTTGTAGCAGTAACTCGAACCGTTGATACGAGTAAAATTATGCCACTAAGGTCTGTGTTACGATATGCTGACAATGTTGCATACAATCTGTGTTCATCAGAACTGTATTATCTTTATTTCTTGTCAATTGGTCTCATAACATCAAGTTTGTTTTCTTTTTTGAGAGCATTATACCTTCCTATTCCCTGTGTACACTTACTAGGATCATCCGATGCAAAAATATATATCAAAATAACAGTCAGTTTAAACTAGTGCTAGCGAAAATACTTTGATAGCATGTTAGTGTGCATTACTACAAATTAAATTTGCAATGAACCAAAGAGTGACCAATTTTCCATCGTGTCTTTGTGTTTTAGACTTGTTTCCTACTCATAAATAAAGCTACATAAATGTTATCTAACGCCTGCTAAACGAAAAAGTAATATAAGTGGTTTCTTTCAGCCAGAAGCAAAATTCATCTTGGATGCAAATACAATTATCAAAATAAATTTAGAAGTAAACACAAAATCACTTGGGACACCGGTTTGCTAAAACGTCTCCAGTCAGTCTAGGCTGTTTGTCGTTTTTTTCCCAATATCTCACTCTAAATTATGGCTTCAGTACATGTTTCTACTTATTAAACTAGCCGAGGAAATAAAGTAAGACGTAGCCTAAGCGTTTTTCCGTTTGGGTAACTCCTGCACTTTGTATTGACCTTCATATCAAATATGAATAGTAAATGAAACGTAAAATATGTATAATAGAAGTTAATTGGACGACGTGATAATCGGCACGCCATGCGCATAATAGCAAAAGGGATTAAGCCCTATATATTAGAAACGAAGCTCTTGCACATTGAATTGATCTTCATATCAAATTAAAGAACACTAAATGAAAACATAAACTTTATACTCATATTATAGACGGTAAGCTGGGTCGTAACTCAATATCTGGCCCTCAGTCGTGTAAAGGCACTTCCTTATGATCTTTGCGGGCCGATTATCACGTCCCGGTCAGACTCAGCCGTGTTATATCCTCTAAACATTGTAGGTAGTGAGGTATTGACTTAACTGCTCCCTGAATCTTTAGCTTTAACATTTCTGATTTCCGTGTCGGTATGACAGCTTAAGTAGGGAATGTGCTTTAAACTGAATAGTTTTCCAGGTCCATTTAGCAGTGTAATTGACATCGAGCTTCTAACAGACGTATTGTCACACACTAGCTTGCTGTATTGATTCTTCGAGATAAGGTAGAAATTAGAAGTGTCAGAGTCAGACTTATCTAAACTTAAAGATTTCCGTGCAAAAAAATAAATGATTGTCTGCAGATTATTTTACATATTAGTGTTTGTATAAAAGTTTGAACAGATACGAGAACGTTACAATGAAATGTATTATCTTCTACGGGTTTCTGTTAATCAATTGAGACTTTTTGATAAGAGGCAAATAAATATACAATATCTTTAATTGAGAACGTTACTGCCACTATAAAACAGTTTTCAGGTCTGTAAGTTTCTTCACAATAGCAAAACAATTCCATACATCAAATTGATAAGAGTTCATTAGTTAACTAGTAGCCTCAACCGTTATTACTTTTCTTTACATTTCTGACATAGTCATATCTCACAAAGAAACGCTAATAAGTACGAATTCGGTGTAAATATAAACTGTAAAGGACTTATGAAAATATTAAACCTTAAATCTTACAATATGAATTATTTTACGAACAGTATGACGTCGATATCAAATATGTCACAAAGATTAACCCTGTCATGTTTGCTCTGATTTCTTTGTGCTAGGTTATATTTTCTGATTAATTAAGACAGTCGTCAGGATATTCATTGAAATAGAAATCTGTAATAATTAAATAATTGACAAGGTAGGAATATCAACTTTAAATGTCGTATGTCAAGTTTGTGATAAGGTCTTGCTATCAGTCTATAAATATAAACGATATTTCCTTTAAAAGTCTAAATTAATTAAACGAAGTAAATCGAAGTAAATATTGTCTTATAGATAAAACAATAATGAGTGATAACATTTTCCATCATAAAAAGTTTAAAACAATTTACTTGTTTTTAAAGAATTTAAATGACTATTCCTGTTCGAAAAGCAAACTGTCGATTTTGAAGAGATGTTGCTTATGTCGTATCTTGAAGATGATCATCTATAGTGCTGCAAATTTCCAGAGATTTCCAGAGATTTGTACATGCTTTGTTTAATTTAATTTACATGCACTTTTAAGCCAGTTCGGTGTCATCAAATAAGGTCCTACGCTTGTATAGAAATAGAGTTCCAAATAAGATGATGCTAGCTTGAATGCAGATGTGTATTATAATATAAAGCTGTATAAGAACTCATACAAATACCTGCATTCAACAAGAGGTCAATTGATACACATACGAGAACGCTAACAGTGTTTGAGCAACACACATGAAACATTTTGGACAATTTTCACTATGCGTTTCTGACGTACTTTGCGAATCGACACTCCTTTGTAATCATTTAAGGTATTGCCGATTAAGGTACATGATATATCATGGTAACTCATACTAATGAAAAGGAATGTCAAAAGAAGCAACTCTGTATCATGTTTCCATCTAGCAAAGTTTTAATTTTTAGTTGTTTTTGTTTTATCAGGTCTCTTTACATCAACGGCAATTTTACGAAAGAAACTGCGTATATATCATAATTATCTATTTACAAAAAAAGAGAGAAAAAGCACGAATTTTCCAGATACATATAAAATAGCTAGCTTTGCGGATGCATTAATCACAATTATATTCTTTCCATGGTTTAAAAGTCAGCACAGTTGCTTCAATAATAATTTTTATGTTTTTTTCTTGTATGATAGATTAAAACATCGTTTTGAAGAAAAATGCTTGAACATACCCTTCTCATTCATAACAGATAAGGGGAAATTTTCAAGACAAAATATTAATTGATAGTGTTTGTCTTTTAGTTATGTCAAAAGACCGCACTCTCCTAGAACACGTTTCGACCTTACTGTGCTCTTTTTCGAAATAAAACGGTATTTCTTGTCTCAAAAATAAGTCCAAGATAAGCTAACAGTTTGCCCTACATTCCGATCCAATCAAATGATTTCAAGATACATTTTCCATACTGACACGCAACAATTATTTCACTTATTTTTCCAATAAGTAGGACTATGACATTTAAGAGATAAATCCCGCCCCAAAGTTTTATACATTTCAATGCAGAAATTCTCTTTAGGTGAGACAAACTGTTAGGCAAAGGTCCATATAACAGGAATAAACACATTTATTGCCGCAGTTTGCGTTCATGTTATTTATACCTTTAACCTATACATACCTGGCATGAGTTTTAACTTAATTCCTCACTAAGTATTTAGCTTTTATGGGTAACTACTCATTTAATTACGTACCACATCATAAGCTCCGAATCGCTCTGACGGCTGAAGTAGAGAATGTCCTTTACTGTCAACAAAATAAACAGAATAGTTTTCCAGGTCCATTTAAGAGTGTAATTGATATCCAGCTTCTATCAGGCGTTTTGTCACATATTTATTCTTGCTGTATCGATCCATTAAGAGAGGGTAGAAATTAAAAGTCTCAGTTAAATGGAAAAAGCCACGTATTCAGAGCCGGTTAAATATGCGGAACAAAAATAACATTTTGGCCGAACAAGAAATTTCGATGGCCATCAGAAAGTGCACATGCTGAAAGAATGACATTTTATACAAAAACAAGCCTTTCTCAATCTAAAAGTCTGAAACCAAGAATCGTACCTTTTGAAAATTGTTTTACACAATGGCAGCATAGAAAACTAACATAACTTTGGAAAGTTACCGTTGTTAAAAGGGTTGATTTACCGTCATTATGTACTCTCATCCTCAAATAAATGTACAATAGATCATCTAGAAAAGTGTAAGTTTGAATTTATATGGTATAAAAAGCCTGATAAAAATACAAACTTTGACGAAAATTTATCTAAAAGGTGTTTATACAAATGACTGATTAAAACAACCCTTTTCATTTATTAGATACTACAAAGTTGATAACTTGTGCCAAACATAAACAGATTCTGACATGCCTTTTAAGAATTATTTTTAAATATCTGACCCCCATCTTAACGGATCGGAGGTAAGGTTTGGTCAGTGCGTGTATAATCGGATATTAGAAAGTGTGATCATTTCATTATTCGAGCCAATTACCATGAAGTTTGATAGACGGCTTCAGAGAAATAGAATTTTAAAATTTTTGAATTGAAAAGCTGGTCCCCGACCACATGGGTTTGGGGTTGGTGGTGGTAGGGTAGAATTTTGACAGAGATATCAGCAGATAATTTGTGCCAGTTACAATTACATATTAATAACCGGTTTCAGAGTAGAATTTTAAAGTTTTATATTGAAAAAATATTAAAAGAATGGAATAGCTAGAGTTACTAAGACGATCCTGACGAAAATTGTGTGTGCGTCATATTGCCGTTGTGAAACTCTATCCATTGGTTCCTTACTTATGGCGCCGAATAAAGACAACACCAAAACAATATCCCACCGCCTTCGGCGATGAATAAAATTGTATTAAGAATACCGAACCTTTAAATTATTTGAGAAATAGACTAAAAAGTAAGTAACATTTAGCATTAGAACATGATAAATTAAATACACATAATAAAACAGGAAACAGATTCTCTCTACTCATTTCTATCTAATAAGTTTATTATTAAATTGAAAACGTATCAAAATACAACAAATGGATACAACAAACAAAATGAATTTATTTCTAATATTGCAATACATGTGTATTTTATGCCTCATGTAAAATTGTTTGTTTCAAAGTAATATAAACATTTTTATGGCTGCAATGCTCCTAAATTTCACATTGCACCGGAAGGGTTTTGATCAGTTGTTTGTTTACGCCCATTTTATTTGGTACTCCTTTGACATATTTACTTAAAAATCTGAAATTATTAATTAAATAAAATGCAACATGACATGTTACCATTAAGGTTTCGAATTTTTGTACTGATTTGCATTTTGCCACGACTACAGAATGTTTACAATTCAAAAATCATTTTCAAAAACTTAGCCGTGCAATCTTATAGAGTGCTTTGATTCAGTTTTGGAACAGTACATGTACATACAATAAACATTTATCGAAACGTTTCTGATTTAAAGACAGTCAAAATTATGCAAAAATTTCACTTCTCATTGACATATTACAAAATGCAGACAATGTGAATTCTGCTGGGTGTAATCTTTTGTTTTGAGTAAGCCTCCATGCAAATTCCCCAAGCATGTTTTGATGCCGCTTTTAAGTCCCCGGGAGGATAATGTTTAATAGATCGACATTTTTAGGTTCAACTGTGTTAGATATTCGTCTCAGACTTTATGAGTGGAATGTCCTTTTATTACTTCCTGGTAACCTTTTACAGAGACAGTTAATTTGGAACTAAAGACCATTATAAAATGAGACGTCTAAAATGAAAACCTACATTATCTTTTATGTTTTTCAGTGAAACACTGAAATATATCAGTGACATAAAACTGATAATTTACTTTTTCAAAGTAGTGAAAATATCAAAATCTTCAACCCGAATTGAAGTATACCGAGCATAACGAATGCCGAATGAGGATGACATAATTAAACTGACACACATTAAGCTTGATTCCATCTGAAGTGGGTAACTAACTGAAGTTGTAAAAGCTTAGTTTGTCAATGAGAATACATGTACTCGTACATGAATCAATACAGAATACATTTTATCTCCGACCCACACAACACCGACATAATACAGTCAATCATAACATTCTAAACACATTCGCTTTATAAACCTCTGACCAGACATTTTTTCCGGAAGTGATTAGTCTATCACAAAACAAAAACAATGAGAACTTTTAAATCAGAACATTTTGCCATTTGCCATTTTTAAAACTAATTTTCTTACTGAGTATATTCTATATAGAAACTTTAATTTAGAATAATTTATTTATATCTACAGATGATGTATTGCTCAAACTTAGTTTCATTAAATATGTGGTTCGTAAGCGCGCCCATTCCCGCAAAGCCACCTCACTCCAACTATCAATGTTTATTAAGCCGGACGTATGTTTCTGTTTCAAAGACGTTGCACTGTATAGTTAACAGCTGGCTGATATATTTCAATTACAAAAGACTTACAAAGAAACTATTTTGAATTAAAATGCTTTATTACCTTTGGGATGCAGATGCAACTAAAATGCTTTGTTCATTAAAGTCATTTGGGTAAGGCAGGAACAAGAATTTGATTTTGTTTTGGAAAATGTAAAAACACTAACGTTGAATTTATGAAAACTTTAAAACAAAAACAAAAAACAATTGTCTTTGTAACAACAAAAACGTCATATTCCTTTACTGTAAACGGGCAATAGTGTTTATATGTGTGCCTTAGAACTCAGATTATCTGTAGCAGAAAGGCATAAATAAACGTTGATAAGAGTGATCATCTAGAACATACTGGTTGAGATATTTACCGTTATGTGCCCACTGATAAAAGACCCATCTGTCAAATTAGAAATTAGAAGTCTCAACGGTTTTCATTTATCCAGCATTATTAGGAATGAAATTGTTCCGTTCTGGAGAAATATCAAAAACACAAATTTCTGTATTCCCATGATAAGACTCGGCTTCGAATACCCACACACTTTTCTCTGCATGAAGCTAATTTTAAAACAGTTTCTACAGTAACGAGAACGGTGCACTAATTACAATGCTCTCCAGGAAAAATAATGTTACAAATAATTGCGATCAATAAACGTTATAGCCATTTCCACTTTGATAAAGTATCAATTCATATTTCCCTTATAATTTGTTATTTGATCTATAGTCCATATATCTTTATTAATTCGTAAAATATTTAGTGGCCGTCATATATTACATGTGTTGATAGTCAAGGACATCATATGTTAGCCATCATACTGAAATGACCTCCTGTCCTTGTCACTTACAATATACCAAATAACAATACCTTTAAACTAATTTACTGTTGTTTACGAAATACGATACGTTGGTACGAATAAACAAAGTTATGGGACACGAACAAAATGTCTGAACGTAAACAGAAGATGTAACGCAAAAGTGAAGAAGTCTTGTTCTTTTAAATTTTGCTATAATTGTGTTCAATATGTTATAAGTTTCGAAATGCCAGTATTTCGTTAGCATTGTGTAAAAAAACACATACACGTCCGCTTCAAATAAAAAAGAAAACGAGGAGAAGATAAGGATAAGATAACTTCACTTTTGCACGGCTGCATGTTTAGGTTCCATGTAATATGTAAGAATCAGTTAGAAATATCACTCTTGTGTTATCTGTCATGTTTTCTTGAACGTTCTTGTACATTCTGGACATTTTGTTTGCAATGAGTATTTTAGCTGACCTTCGTAACAAACAGAGCATTGTTTAGCGAAAAGCTTTTCCGTGAAACAGATGAAGTTTGCGCCAGTCTCACGCCAATATCATATTGTTTCTGTAACATTTCAGATTGCAGCGGAAATTAATTTCAAAACTGTCGCTTCAGTTATTCTATCATAACTTACGCACAGACTTTCCTGTGGCGATGTGTACAATAATAGATGAGCTGTTTCTGTCAAATGCCGAGGATAGACAAATGAACACGATCGTCACAGATGTTCGAGTAGAACTTGGTATAATGTTTCTCATCAATGTTTGTTATGTATTTTAATTACAACAGTAGTAAATGTTATTTTGATACCATGAAGATCATATGTTTTGTTTTGGTGGTACAGTGACAAACACTCAAAAAAGAACACAATAAAGTTTCTACTGAATGGAGATATATTTGCAAAGATGTAGACTTTAACATTGATCTTTTAGCAATCTTAGAAGGAAGTAGAACGAATGGTCTACAAATATTCATATTTTGTTTTAATTGGTTTCTTCTGTGCTAATACATTTTATTTTTATTGGCCATAATGAGTGCAGTTGTATTTTGTAAAATATCTCTGTTTTTGGGAGGTCGACTGGCAGCATGTTTCCAAAATGGCTCTTTGGTGTTTCTTAAGTATATTTACACACAATTGTTTTTCTACTGTTCCCGGAGCGGCACTTTCGCTATTTTATGTGCTTCTCCGTCCAACTTTAAGAGAAGGCACATCAGGAGCTTTTAAATTACTGACATAGCTCCTATATATACCACTGTATTCTACAGTTACATGAGACACAAGGTCATGACCAATATATTCTAGCTATTATATCGCCTCAAGTATGAACAATTTTAACTCATACAGATTCATATAATGAAGCCGAACGTAGAAGGCACTTTTTTATGTATTTGTTTTTTATCGAATTTATTTCTGTTCCACAAGTCTTCGGCTTTATCGTACTTGTTGCTATCATAATTGTTGTTGTTATTTTTATTATTATTATTATTATTATTATTATTAATGTTATTATTATTATTACTATAAAATATATTATCTTAAATTGCCACGGTGAAATAGTTAGTGAACGATTATTTTAAGGAACCGACAGTTTAAACTTCTCATGTGAGCCAAAAGAAAATGTATCCTCATTAAAGTCAAGAATTCCTTTGGTCATAAAATTTACTATTTCACTATTTACTGTAGAATATTCCATGATAAACTTAAAACGTATATTGCTCTTGTTTGAACGTATTGCAAAATAAACTCATACATTTGTAGGTCTAGCTGCGATTGCTTTTCAAGACAGAGCACATTCCAAATATATTAGACATGCATGCAAAATTGGAAGATAAAAAACATTGCGGCATACATTTGCTTAACAAAGACTTTAATGGATTATGTTTTACACATCTGTGAAGTAATGAACGATTTAAGTTCGCAGCAAAACAAAAAAACAGTAACATACCCGTATTGAGGCACACTTTCCACAGTCCCATTTGAGCTTGAATTACAAGTTTAACGGTTCTGTTTTCGTATGGTTCTTCCATGGTTTCTGTTGTAAATAACCAAGCATCCGTTGCTACCGACAACGCTAACGTTGCTACAGCAACAGCTCCAACGACTACCGATGTCACCATAAGACCACGGGGTGTGAATACCATTTTTCTCCTGTTTATAATTTCTACCGACTAAAAGACATTTGGGGTAATTCGTTAGTTAGCCATCTGCTGAATAAGAAAAAAACATGTCAGTCCAAGAAATATGTATAATTTCACAATATCCTTCTAAGAAAGAAAAATAACTAGAATACTATTATTCTTGGATTTATTCATCATGACGTGCTTCTATACAATATGGAAGCTCCCTTCTGACCAAACAATACGCATTAGATTCCCACTGTTCAATCATATTTTTGTGTCTTTCGTTTGTTCCGAACTCCCATTATATATTATTGACTTTTGACTACCAGAAACACCATTACGAACGTGAAAGAAACAATTTGTACTGTTGTAAGACTTTTGAGATAAGATAAATGATACTCTCGGGACGGCTGGGTAGATTAATAAAACCTTCTTCGTATTGGCATTTTTCGGTGGAAAATTATTATTACATTGTCCACGAGCCCGCGGAGTAATAAAATGCTACATATGATATTCAAGTGGGAGGTTACATTTAACCAAAAGTAGCCATTTTGAAGACCTGGTGTTGACGGTTGTACTGAACGTTAGAAAAGACGGTAACTCTCCTCCAAGGTTATTGCTACAATTCTGTTGGACGAGGTGAAATACAATCACACCTTTAAAATGTTTCCAAATACAACCACGACAGTAAACCCAAACAAATGTATTTTCCCTGTCACGGTACTGAACTGTCCTTAAAATACGTCTGTCTTAACACTCACTACTTACGCATGTATGACATTCTACATGGTTCATAAACGAAAACCAAAAATACAAACATCAAAACCATTAAGAACTTTAAAGTATGCACAAATGCTAATATGCCCTGACGTCGTGTAATTCCAGTGGGTATGATACTGAAAAAATACATAGTAAACATTTACATGCAAGGCTGTTTAAAAACTAACATCACATTACATTAATATTCTTGTAATTAAATACTATTTGTTCAGTAATTTGCCATATATGTCACACAGTTGGATGTTATTAGAAAGTATAAAAGTAGCGTTAGATATCTATGTATGCTTTTGTCAAATACCATTCAGTTTTGCATATAAATAAAAACATTTTTTCCAGTTTTGGTGTCAGTTGCGACGCTAGAATTCAAACAACGCCATTTGCAAATATGTCCAAAACAAAATAGGGATAATAGGATAATGCACAATTCTTATGTTAAAGATACAAAAATTACCCTTAATCTTAATTAATCGTGCAAAATGATAATTTGAACTGTGAAAACAAAACATCTGTAAAAAAAGGATCTGACAAAATGTCCATATTCGTTTCTCTATTTCAGAACGACTGTAGTATGGTTCTAAAAAAAGATGAACAACACAATGATAAGACACACAGAACCTCCGCATATAATCAGTATGCTTACAATAAATTCAGTTATAGAAAGAGTAAAATGTCTGAGCTAGAAATACAAAATAACGTTACATTTTCTGAGACTTGTTTCTGAAGGCGCCTGCCTCTATTTCAAGAGATTTTTTTCTGCCATTTTTTTGCGTAAATCGATAAGTTTACATCACTTGACGTATTGCAGGAAAAGACATCCATAATACGACACAACTTTAAAACTTGGGGTAAAATGTAGTTAAATGTACAAAATATAGTTCGTAATTATGTCTCTGTATTTATCGAATACAACCAGACTGCAGAAGGAGTATTTTACAATGTTCAGATATAAACAAGTCAAAGGTGACAGATGTTGTTATTACGTCGTGATGTAAACCTCAAGAATTTCCGTATTTCCTTTTGCAAACATTAGAAGGTTTCTGTAGAGATTGTTGTTGAGTGCAGCTAGGAATACTGCATGCTTTTTAGTGATGTACAAATAGCGGTCCACTTACCAAAGCTTTATGGATTACCAAATCTCCCTCTAAGAATATTCCAGGACAAAAGGTTAAATCCAGAAACGTTGAGCTCCCTGTCAGTCTTTAAGACTCACATATATAAAATGTAACTGGACCAAAGGAATAGTCGCGGCATGAGTTAATCAGTATAACTACATTGTTCAGGAATATATCCTTCTTAATGTTATCCTAAGTTTGACAACATCCAGATACTAAAACACATGTGTCACTGAGTAGCTAGTTGCAGCCAGTTTTATAAATTTCAAACGAAACTTAAGTCACAATATCCCAACAGGAGAACTGTGGACATAAATCCAACATCAGCTGTAAAACCTGATCGCAGCCGTAGTACTTCTGAGAATATCCCGAGTTTAGGGTAATATTAGAACTAATTGACGTAAACGCGGTAAAAGCTCTTCCCGAATTTTAGATTTGCCCATTTTTTCTGTCACACTGATGAAGTTTAAATCATTTTAATGGAACCGTTATATGCCTTTGCAGCATGAAATATTCATTGACTATAGAATGAAGTGAAAATGTGCCTGTCACATTTGCCTCAGAATCAATATGGTTATACTATGTTAGAAGGCTGATGCTACTTAATATTGGATGCCTCTGTACCAGCAGTGTATCAATCAACGGGCGTATTGTACTGCCGGCGCTAGGAGTAAATAGGTAAAATGGATCTATTTTGTCCATATTGTGTCTGGAAAAAGACGCTTATAATTTGACGCATTAACAATTACCAAACAAGTGATCTGCCGCTAAATATCTATTTGATTTCTAGGAAAAACACGGTTTTCACGGTACATAATTTAATTTCTGAAAAACGATTATTGAAAGTGTATACTGCAGTAAAGTTTCTTTGAAACATTCAATCAGTATTGCGGATAGTAAAACGCAATGCCGAACAATTTTAGAAAAAGATGAATTAACTTTGACCGGATTAGTACAGTTTTGACCTTTGCACAAGCCGACATTGAGGAATATAGCTATTTTCATGATTTAACACCTTGCCCCCAGACGCCCTTGTCATTTATTGGGACAAAACGATGATAAAAAATGTTTTTATGTTGAGTATTGTCAACGTTTCAGCTAAGAAGTCATAACAATGAATGACATTGCACATATTACTGGTAAACAACAATCAATCAGTGGTGCCTATCGCGAGATGAACCTTTCTGCCTAACATCCTATTTCAAGTGCGACACTGGCTGTTTCCTAATAAAATAAAGAGGATTTTTTGTAGATTCTAAAAGTAAAATTGTTTCTTATCCGCGCTTGAGGTACAGTATGGAACTGACAAAAGATAGTTGGAGTTTGACCATAGAGCTTTAAAGTTTATTTCTCGTTTCCCGGGGATAAAAGCAGCCTCTCTCAATCGTATTTCAGTCATTCAAACAAGGCGGCAGCGTTTCATACTATTGTAAGATTGGCTTGGTATGGTAACCCATGTATATGTGGACAGCCATTGACTTCGGGCTATTTTTAATGAATCGTAAGCGGTAGTTTCGGAGGAAATCTTTCTATAAGCTAGAGATGTTTTAACGAGAAGTACGGTCATTAAAACAATCCCGAACAGAGCTAAGCTAAATACTAGACACTTAGGTGGATATAAAACAAGTCATAAAAACTAATAGCCGAATTTATATAATAGTAATGGGCTTTGTTTTGATGCTACTGGCATAAGAGTTGCACAATCTAGCATAACGAAATATCATTTTATGACAGTTGTCGAGACATCTGAGTTCATCAATTACACTAGCATTAATCAACAACAACAACAACAACAACAACAAGAAGACGTACTAAGAATATATTTTACCCGTTAATAATGGCTACAAGTCATGTAGGTGGTACTTCTCCATATTGGCCTTGGGGTCAATGTAAACAGTTACATTTCAAACACTGTAGATAATTTAACTGTAAAATGGCTGATAACAACAGTAAAACTGCGCTATGGGTAAGAAGTGCAATGTAGAGCAGATTAAGCTGCTGTTTGAATGTAGCATACGATAAAACAGTACATTTGTGAAAAATGTCAACATTTCTGGACATCTTCGGTTGTGTAAAAACTAAATAAACGAGACTTTTCTTCCAATTTCTTACCCACACTAAGATGAAATCAGACTCAGCGTCATATGTAGATCTAAGATCAAATTAAAGCATGTGTTTATTTCGGTTCACAATGCTGATTTCTGAATAAACCGTTTTGAGTTTGCAGGCTCCTAAAATGCTGTAAATGACATCATTCTCTGATTTAAACGCTTCTTTATTATATATCAAATAAAGAAACAATTTAACTATATCTTATTTTAAACTGCTAAGTAATAAACCATGACATCAATACAGCCCGAGAGTATCATAAACATTTCTCGAAAGGATACAGGGAAACACAATATTATTTATTTGTGTTTCATCTGTCTGTAAAAAATAAGTTACGAGATATACGATTGTCTCTTTTGGCACTTATACGTGATTTATTGTTTTAAAATGGTCAGTGACCGCACTGATTAACCCAGGATGTAGATACATTTTGATCTGGAGACTTCCAGGGACAACCACGGTGAGCCTTAGGCTGTGGTTAGTTACTTCAAAAGGACTGAATTTTGCGGTCTACCTAAGGGATCAAACTGTCAAAGGGTTATAGATAATGAAAGACTGCCCCTGAGCACTGTTCCAAAAGGACTCATGTGATTTGGTAATGGTTTAGTGAAATATGATAAAACGAATTACCCATGCCATCACTTTGCAAGCTTTTTTAATGTTAAGAATTTATTATGATTAAACGGAATTTGTGATTTGAATTTATGATTTTACGTGAGGATAAAAGTGATCCATTTTGGAGTTCATAGTAAACAATCGTGACTAAAGTAATTGTGTTACATCTTTGATGTGAATTTATTAATATTTTCTGTACCTAACCTGCTCATGCTGCACATTTTATATGTGTTAGGTTTGATAATTTTAAATTGAGACACATTGCACGTCTAGTACTGCTATTTCTCTATGCTGAAACAATTATTTCTTACTTTTAAATGTAAAATTGTAAGATTTTGTTAGAAATTTGCAGGTGAAAAGTAGCACAGCTAATTACGTTTTCAATGTAGCCCATCTTGTTTACAAAAGTATGAAATTAAAACTAACTCATATTGATCTTAGCAAGGCATATGATTATGAATCAATGTCTTGAAGTGGTGTTAATATTATAAGAGTGTGAGAGGCAAATTAATTATGCCATCTGATATAAAATGTGCAAGATTTGATGAATATAAAAGACAACATCTTTAATCTGTAGTTCTGTGTCGTATTCCCTGTTGAAGTTGGTTTCCCAACAAAAGATAAAATACATAAAGTAATCCATAAACGCCATGAAGCACAGCACTCACCAACAGCACGACCTATGCGCAGACGAAGGAGTCCCATAACTGTGGGGAAAGGTACACACTGCATGTTGAATCTAAACTTAATCGAGGCAGCGCGTTTTCTATATGGAAAAGCAAAAGCCAAGACATACCAAAACAAGGCTCAAAACAAACACACATTTTATAGGTTGAATCAATTTTACTTCGTTAGTGAGAACCAACTGTGAAAATTCTTAGCATAAACACTTGTTATGTATAGCTATTAAACTGACTGATTATCTTATTTTACAATATATCTGTGGAATGCAAAATTAATTTCCAAGCACCAGCTAACACAACACCCATACACAGAAGAATCATTCCTCAAACCATGAGAAAAGAACACATCTTGCAGCTTTTACATGAACTTCTTAAAGGTAACACTTTAACAATTTGATAATTTATTGGTCTGAAAAAGCTTTGAATATTTGTAGCATGTATAAAAAGAGTGTCTGTGTGGCACGGTTCAATATTTTTAATGTTTCAGTCTGAATCTAGTTAACAGAAGAATGCTAAGACTTCGAGAAATACATACAAAATGAATGGTGAACTCGGCTAGACACCAGTGGTGATCCTGTACAAAAAAATCTAAAATGTTCATTTATTTGCGCTAAAAATGTATTTATAACTGAATAGTAGTGTCATTTATCTGCATTTGTTGAAAAGATAGATTCCTTGAAAATCCTCGAGCTGATTTCTGCACTTCAGGTTTATCGTACATTACCTTTCGCGGTATTTAATGTTTTTGGTGATTTGTCTGAGGCCAGTCTTCAGCTTCTTACTTAAGTACACAACAGGTAAAATCTAGCAATAATAGGCCCACAGTTCAATAGGTAAAATCTAACAATAACAGGCCCGCAGTTCAATAGGTAGAATCTAGCAATAATAGGCCCGCAGTTCAATAGGTAAAATCTAACAATAACAGGCCCGCAGTTCAATAGGTAGAATCTAGCAATAATAGGCCCGGAATCTAGCAATAATAGGCCCGGAGTTCATTGAGTTGAATGACCAGAGATTGGTATAATGTTTACTGTCATTTTTTCAAACATTGAGAAAAGTTTGACATCTTGTAGTTATGATAGAAATCTATATATCATAGACATCTGATTTTTTTGTTTTGAGTTTATTGTCTATATATTACGCCGTCGATTTACAGAACTTGACATTTGGCGCCGCCTTAAACGTTTCAACGATGCAATGACAATCAATTTTTGTATTTTAATACGGTTATCAATGTTTAAAAACGGACTTTTAAATGTCTCATTGTAACACACACGTACCTCGTAAACACTGTGACCTGACACTGATTCATTATGATTGTTCCGCTGCCGAAGTTAATAGTTTTCTACCATCAAGGTGCAAGTTACAACTGTCAAGACCGAGCCCGCGGACATTTTCTTCAGTGTATTACTTATGTTTCACGCATCATACATCACATCATAATTATTTTAATTAAGCCCAGGTAACACATAGGCTGACTTTGTCTTTCGTTAATTAATAACTAATTGATTGACACAAAAAATGTACACAGTTAAGGAGTTCATTTGGAGTTTTTTTTAGATAAAGCAAGTTATAGTTATTACATGAATTGTGAAACATGAACTATGTTCATCGGATCAGAGTTTTGAAGTGAATCTAATAGTTTGGAAGGATTAACCAAGCAATAATAAAAGACTAACGATGCTGTTAAACATGGAAAGGAAATTCGAATCATGGCGATATTGTGTGTTATTTGTGATTCTGCATTTCCAAAAAGAATATAATTGCTATCAGTTGACTGGTATGTAAAATATATTTTACTAGTATAAATATGAATAAAGGAAAACAAAACACGGCAAACAAACATATAATGAGTCTAATAATTAGGGTGATGGCTAGATAACAGAAGAATTACTTTCCGTCTGCTGTTTGCTAAGAAAATAGGAAATCGATTTAGCGTTTTCTTGTTGTCAGGAAATGTACATACTAGTATTGTCTACAACAGCTCGTTTATCAAGATGATTAGATGACCATTTGGCACGTTCTGTCGCTCGTGTAGACAATGCACATTCA
>JAUMHA010422860.1:0-10252 GCA_032359765.1 Saxidomus gigantea
AAACTGCTTGGAAATAAAATATGTTTAAACTATATTTAATCATAATTGAAGCAGTAACTAGAGGAAGTGACACAAGTAGTTCGAATAGAAACATGTTACTATGCATAGTAAGAATCTTATTATTGCATAAATATCTCGTACAATTAAATAAGAAAGTATTCTCAAACTTAAAGTACGATGCCTTACGTTACATACATAGGCAACACTGTCAGAAATATTTGAGTAAAGCAGGTACTGGAACAAATTTACATACACAATGTACATCACATTGCCCATTCCTTTTGAAAAATATCGTTATGCCTTGATATATTTTAAACAATATAGACATAAACAGGCTTTGGGTATTAGAACTATAATAATAATAATAATAATAATAATAATTATAATAATAATTATAATAATATCTTTATTTTGAGAAGGTTATGCATTATGATATTTTTCAGAAATCTATAACAACATCATATTTACAATGCGGCCTTCTTAAAAGAGAAATGACGTATCACATTTACACAATTACATACATGCATAATATATATGTTTAGCTATTTACAATGTAAATACTTCATTCATACATTCACCGACGGACACTCAACTCAATTCGTAAGTGCGTTTTAACTGTTTAATTCTTTCACATGTATACAAATTGTAAAACTATTCTTAACATCATAGAATTTCTATATTAAATTACTTTGTTTTTATTTGTTTGCTGTGATTTAAAGCATATTATTGAGGTATATCTAGTAGAGAGAATTTCTTTATTGCTCACAAAGTTATAGTACCAAATAAAAGAAACAGCTATTAAGCATAAAAAGCAGAGGTTGGCTTGCTAGTTTTTAAGATACCAGCTAATTAAAGTGTCGTCTATCTTGAATAAAAACACCAATGACAGCTTAAAATTCATAGATAGTACAATTAACACAGAATGTATCTTTGAAAGTGTATGTCATTGCATAGAAATGTTCAATAACAGTTACAATTTATCAATAAAATAAGTTCAAAGATAAGATTAAACAAAAGGTTTCAATTCAGAAATAATCGCTAACTATTAAAATGACTATTTTTTCATAAAAATATAGCGCAGACAAGTTCTATGTGTTTGTATATGATTACATGTACTTTAAAGCATGTGTTATATTAACCAATTATGTTACTGGCTGTACTAACTGTTTTTTTAAATAACGTCAATCAACTGTTGTCAATACTCTTATGGTGTGTCATTGTTTCATACCAGTACTTCGTGTCCGGACTGTTACATGCATACAGTGATTTTAGAATAGCTTCATGCCGTTATTGCCCATTCGTAATGAAGCAATGCTACGGATATACCCTAAAGGTCAATGTCATGCGAACAATGGTGCTCACGTGTAATTTTGCAAAATGTTCGTGTATCGTGCGTGTATCGTGCGTGTATCGTGCGTGTATCGTGCAATCCGTTTGCATTCATCGTGCGTTTATCGTTCGTCCATTCATTGTGCATCATTCAGATCGTGTATCGTGTAACGCATCGTTCGTTCCGTGTGATGAACATTGCACGATAGGAATTATATAAAACTGGTCCGACATAGTACGGACGGCTAATCGTGTAGAACGTTTGCACGTTAGCCTATACGTAAACGCGTATTCTTCATATTATTGTTCAAAGATCGGATTAAATTGATGAAATAGAAAAAAATCATTCTTTCAATTATCTAAACTATCTTTCTGTTACATTTTTTTCTTTTTCTCACGAGATATTTGTTGGAAGAAGAGATGTTGACTTCCGGTAAAACCGAACGTAGACGTTCTGCATATCGTGCAATATTTACACCAGGTGTTATTCTTCCGACGCAAAGGATATGATAATTCACTTAATATTTGTAAATTGTTTCTGTGTAGACATTCGTTAAAGTTCTCACTGTAACTGTAAAAATTATGGCAGTGGCTAGGTAGCGGTTATACGTCGGATAGGACTTTCCGTCCGATGATTCTTTACAACAATAAATTATAGATGTAATTAGTATGTGTGCCGCTATTCAACTACTAATTATTCTTATAATCTGTTTGGTTCTACTGTAAATTATCGATAATTTAGGACTTTAAGGGAGTTCGATTTAGCTCTTACATTGTAATTAGACATCTATCAATAATATTGTTGTTAAGCAAACGAAAATGTCCAAGTAAATCGAATAATCGTTTTTCGTTTCGTTCATCGGGAATCGTGTATCGTGTATCGTTCTTATCGCTCATCATTCATGATTCATTCATCAGTTATCGTTCGTTTATCGTGCGTTCCGTGTGCGTGTATCGTTCGTGTATCGTTCGTTCCGTGTGCAAAGTTATACGTAAGCACCACTGTAGGTCTCAAAACGTGACATAGATTAAAATACTAATTATTTGTATTCGGGCTGTCACTTACTCTGAAATAACATAAGATACACAGTGATGTGGCATGCACGACACTAATTATGGGGTTAGTTTACTCAGCAAGTTTATCCCACGAACTTTATAAGTACTGGAGTTAGAAGTAAAAAGCTGGACGTAAGGAAATTCAAAGTTAGAAAGTAAGAAATTGGAATTAGTAGTAAGGAAGTTGGAAGTAAAGAAGTTAGAAATAAGGATGTTGGAAGTAAGAAAGTTAGAAGAAAAGAAGTTGGAAGTAAGTAAGTTAGAAGGTAGAAGAAATAGACTAAGAAGTACTGAAACTAAAAGTTAGAAGTCAGAAGTATGAAGTAATAAGTTCCTCACGGGCTTCCATACTAGCATCTAAAGTCTTTACTGATTTATTACGGTGTTTACTACGAGGTTTGTGCATGGTTTTAATGGCATTTACCTTTTGAGTCAAGTAGTCCTGATAACACTATCAAAATGACACAGTTAAAATTTCTTTGATTAGACATTTGTCTGGTTTTGTCACAAACGATCAATACGGTAGTATAGTATTCAGATTTACCTAGTTGTTTTCTTAAATATCCTTATACTCTAGTTGAATTTCTTCTATAAAGGAAGCTTCCTTAAGTTAACGGATTCACCTCTGTTATCATCTACAACAGGAAGAAGAAATATAATTCTGGACTACCTCTGTATAATGTCGGAATCGTACCATGGCCAGTTAACGGCCCATCGCAGGATTCAGGCAGCTGCCATCGTCGGTATCCACTTTATGAAACTTAATATCGTTGTCAATGGTAATGTATACTTCTACTCGACCAGGGACATTGTACTTTTGAAATATATTCACTCCAGGATTTTTCGAAAATCCTCTTTCTTGATTTGAAAATAATCTCTTTCACAAGCGCTCAAGGTTCTCCATGATATATCTTATAGGCTGACTAATCGCACGCAAGTGTCACCGGTAAATTTATGTCAAACTTTACTAACTTTACTTTACTTTTCATTACATGAATGCTATTTTCACACACTATATCATGTCAACTTTTCTCTTTTACAAGAGTGACTGAATTGGGTTTAATACGATTGCTTAATCCGCTCTGTAATATTCAATGATTAAAAATCACGTTTTCCGATTGTGAACAATTTTTGACCACCAAAATTTTGTCTTACATGAACGTTAAATATAGGTATATACCTTACTTATCCGCGGAATGATCCATATAGATATCCTGGTATTGCATCAAATGCATTGTTTATACTACAATGAGGTTTACGTTGTTTCTGCTCAATCGACGTTCAACCTCCTTTAGGTTCTAGAGTCGGTACAACTCTTCGATAATTATCCGATTTACTTTGTAATCACCTTAAATACGCACGTTTTATCCGGTTTAAGACTAACAGGGGTGTAGAAAATTCACCACTATTCATTTCAGACACTATACCATATATTTGCAACATCCTTTCTATACCTTTTTACTACGTATGGTAAATTCCTGGCCCTACAAATTATAGGTATCGCATTAATCTATGTGAATTTGCAGTATTCATGATATGTGAAAATAACCGTTCAAATCTCTAAAATGATATGGACGAAAGAACACAGAACATTCTTGTTATTCAGTGGACTAACGTTTCCATAATACAAAGGGAAATACCTTGCATATATTACTCAAAACGTTAAAAAATGAGTTAGATGTACTAAGTAATATAACAAATAAATGAATTTTCAAACATAAAATGTGTATACACAGTATACATTTGTACCAATACAGCGACCTATTAAAATAAATCACTACAAACAGAGCAATCATGAACCAAACGTTTATGGAGGATTTATCGACCTATAACACGTATCATTTTGCCAGTTGTTCCAGTAATTGTTGGAATTTTCAATTAAACCTTTGAGAGTGTGTGACAAACCTTTCAATTATTTAAAAGATAATGTATTGAGGTTATCGAGATAGATTAATGTTTTAGGGTATGCCTTTTAAATCTACTGGAACGTCCGTCAAAACACCCAAGTAGCTTCTGAGACGAATCTTACAAAATTTAATCTACCAGTGTTTATTGGTACAAGTACCACTGGTTGGCATAAAATGGTTTCAAAACCATTTTCTTGAACTTGTTCCATGTATAAAAAGAGTGAAATAACTTATTCAAATCATTATCTTGTGACGTTTATTCTACGTTTCGCGCTGATTTTAGAAACATGTGTCCTTTGCTTTTACATATGAAACACTATTTGTCATTAGATATGCAGATTATTTATGTGTTCACAGGGGCAACACTGTTGTACATCGCGACTTTTGTTTTGGCTTTTGGCTTACTGCCATTTAGGATTTACTCCCCTCTGTGTCATGGAATTATGTTTAACTCTTTTCATGCTGGCTGACAAAATCTTGTGTCCTGGTCCGCCATCTCAATTGTAGTTGCAAACGCTCGCCTTTTGAATGGTCAATTTCTTTTCTGACAACAATTTCCATTGAAATGTCTGTTATTTCAGTTTACATTCAAGCCTTTCACGAAGGACATCGTTGAGAATATCCTTGAATTCAGAAGAAATGTTTTCTTCTCTTCCTCTGGATATTGAATTTGAACAGCTAGGAAATAATCATTAGTATAGGCACGCACTTCCCATCAAAACACATACAACCGCATCGTAAGATTGTTTCCTTTGGCAATTATGACTGAACCAAATCTCTTTGAATTCCATACAGAATTTTTATTGATTTTCCTTGGAGTCTAACGATCGTTTCTAACAATATACCGATTTGAAGTTTATCTATTGGTGCCTTGTGCAATGAAGAAAACACATTAAACCGTGAAATATCATAAAACTTAATGTATGAAATTCCTATTTTGGGGAAATTATTGTTAATTTAAATTCAATCATTGGTGCTGTGATTGCGATTGTTATTTGTCTGAATATTATACTAATATTGTTTTGTGTTCCGATTAAGTTTTAATCAATGTGTGAAGTATAACCTTAAGACGCATTTAACTCAAAGTGGATTTGTTCTTGAAAGCATCCAGTCATTTTGTGGTATATGATGATAATAAGTCCAATAACTGACATATATAGAGGAGTGATTTGTTTAGATGGGTATTATGTTGTCCGAAAACTTTTCGACCACCCCTCGTATTAACTTAAATGTCAGTTGGATATTGGATTTTCCTATCAACAAACATTTTATATCTGTCACGTAAAGTGCGTTTGATGATCGAAGATAGAGCACGAAATTTGGAAACGGTAGATATATATTTCACTTTCAAGAGTAGTTTGAAATAGAATAAAACACATTTTACTGTCAAATATACGAGAACATCAAGGTAAGATATTACTATATTTTGAAAATTATTGGTATTATTACTTTGTTGGTGCTTTGAATGCTTTTGCTTTTGTCAGTACATTGCACTATTGTGCTTTTTTCATAGTATCTATAACGGCCCGAAAATGAAATATGTGCTAAAACGAAACCTTCGTTTACTTCTTTCTGTGTTTCTTTTGTCAATGTTATTTCTGTGAATGGGTTCCTATCGGGTTAATTATTTTGAAAATCCTGTTGCACGTTTGTAATGATCATTAAGCGTTCGAAATAGAAGACATAAAATACGAGAAAAGACCTACACTAAATGAATTGTTGTTGACGACATAATGATGTTGTTACGACGGAATGATAAGCATCGATTTGCTGTCTTTAAAACGTCATGAAAATGAGATTGACTGGCCTAAAATCAAACACATTAATTTCTTAAGTGTAAAAGTCTGGAAAACTTAGAACATTTCAAGAACCAAAAAGGTAAAAATTCACTTTTACCAATTTTGTTTCTATAGTCCTGGTCCTCGTTTAATGCTCAAACTTATTCAAACTAATGTTAAAATACACATGTAGTATACAATTCATTATATCATTTTCCGAGAATATTTTTGTGGGCATTTAAAATTATATTAAGCTATACCAAATTTGCTAATCATACACACGCTAAAGTAAAAACATGAAAACCTGTTTTAATATCACGGGGCTTAGCAAACGTGAATCTAAAATATATGATTACGACAAGTATTTACATAAACCATTCAGTCAGATAAAAAGCGTACCATATATCACGGTTAACCATCGGTAAGGGTTGTCGATCAATTTAAACAGTTTTGCAAATGTATCTGTGACGCGATCGTAGAGAGAGGTAGACCTATCTTTTGAACACTTAAGCAGGTGAATCAAATGTTTTTGGTGAAATAAAAGTTACCGTATTTACAGTGAGTACAATCGCGCTTTTTTATTATTTCTTTTTATAAGAATTCGAAACGACCTCTTAAAATGTTATGGTTCGCATGTTTTAAAATACAATATAAAAGAAATAATGAGAACATTTGAAGATTATGGTGAGTTAAATTCTAGTAGTTGCCAGGTGCTTTCATAATAAAAAGAAAGTTGTTACACATTTTGATCGCATTTTACCATGTATAAATTGTTGAAATCACAATATACACGAATACATTACCCTAACCTTTTTCTTTACATGTAGCTTTTAATGTTTTCCAGTCCCTTTTTAGTGTTACAATCAATTACCTTGACAGTCTCTTATGCATGTACATAATTAAAAGATGAACAAAACATATATTTCACTATTCCTTTGCTGACCATAGAGAGACGCATGAACGACATTGTCGGTGGTCCTTAATGTGTTGATATTTCACACATATGCCGTGATCAATAGGTCAACATATGAACACTGCTCATGTTGATTCGATGTTACATCCATAATGGTACACAGGATATTATGGTCACGTTTCAGCTCTACCCAAAATTAAGAAAAATAATTTCAAAGAACGACAATCAAAAATAATCCAACGAACACGGCAAAATACAGTGTATGAAGTAACTTAAAAGATGGCTTTAGTATATTAACTTGAAGCTTAAAACAGGAGGGGGGGGGGGTCTGGTCCCGGGCTGATAAAACCCTTGTGTATGCTCAACTGAGTTTGATCACAAAGCATTTTAAACATTTAACACCATATATTATAAGAAACGAAAGAGCTATTATAGTTTAAATTCAAGAAAACTTGTTCAACACGCTTCTTTAAACTATTATAATAGTCTATTGATCCAAAGTGTGAGCATGAAACTCATTTAAGCATAAAAACTGTATTATAAACACGGGACCATTTAACAAAAGAATGCATTGAAAATGACTTAGTGATTTTGCAATCGTTATCTATATTTTTTGCGAACTTTAATCAGTTATCTTACGGCAGATATATAGTACTGTGCTTAATATGTTCTTTCTACTTTATTTCGTTTTCGTGTATTAAGCACCGGTCATAAATAACAAAAAGTAGACGTTATTAGCTTATATGGGTCTTAAAAGTATAATCAAATATGCTCGTTGTAGCAAAATCCTGATATCTCTTATCAGTAACTGGTTTTTGCTATAGCGACAGACATAACAAACGTCATTCTTTAATCGTTTGGCAATACGCTAATAAATTAAATTTCTCAAACACGTATAGCGTTTTACACACTAAATTACAGACTGTGTCCTATCATGCGTCTATATCACGCCAAAAACGTTTCGGTGGATGGCCCAAAAGTAAACAAGAACTATCTTTAAAAAAAAGAGCGGCTTGATTTTGAATAAATATATATAAATGAGATTGGAAGCTAAATGTCACGGTTCCGTAAATATATATGTCAAGTTTTATCTTTATGCATTTAGAGGTTTAAAAGAGTAATCGAGGCCAAGATTTTAAAATAATGTCATAACTCATACAGACTTTTCCTTTGCAAACAGCGCAGATAATGATCAGTCTGCACATTTGTGCAATCTTATCATGATCTGCACTGGTTGCTTTTCAGTCAATTATTATTTAATGAAGACACTTTTAAACAACATATGTAAAGATAGACACGTCAGACGTAGACATAAAAGACATTTAGCAAGATAAACCAATTTCAATACTTTTATGCGCTATATTAAAAAAAGCATACAAGAAACACAGCTCTATTATCATTAAGCATTAAACAATTTTTAAAAGTGATAATTATTTCGTTTCCTATCATCATTCCAATGCAAATTGAGGTCGTGGCGCAGTGGTAGCGCATTCGCCTTAGGATCGAAGGCCATGTCGGTAGTGTCCTTAGGCAAGACACAAATAATTTCACATTGCCTCCCTCTCTTCGAAGTTGATTCCATATTGAACGAGTCTCGAGAGCGATTAATCTAAGTTTTTAAAACTTGTTTCGCAATCAAAAATGAATAAATTAGTTATAACATATTGTACCGGGTGTATGGAATACTATATTGGCCGAACTGGTGTTTAACTAAGAACATGTACAGCAAGTAAGAGAGACCCTTCAACAAGACAAATTCCTGTAAGCGAACATCCAGGTATATGTGGAAATAAAGAATTTGAAATATTTCCTTTCTTTAAGTTTAATACTAAATGTGTTTCAGTTAGGTTAGCAAAAGAGAAATATATTATTAACAAATTCAAAGCAAGGCTTAACGCCATTAATTTACATTATAAACTGCCTTTTTACTACAGTAATCTCCCTTGCAGGAAGTTATGACGTCGACGTCATGGAAACAACGTCATTCACTACAATTGTGCCTGATGAATTGTATGAAACGCGTAGCACAGTTAATTTTACTAATTAAATTTTTATTTTAAAGCCATATTTAGTCATTTTTATCTAATTCATTGTATATATAATTATACATTTATATATAATATGTTTATACCAATGTTATATGTATTTTCTTTTAAAGTAAAAAGTAAATATTTCGCATGCATCTTTCATACGCCGGGACGCAGTTAGAACATTTCAATACTTGCCAATGACTCCTAAGTACCATATTAATCAGGTGCAGATTAAATTTTTCCTCATGATATGAATTTTAAATTCTTCACTTGATAAAAAATGCATTCCGTAGATTCTGCATATACACATGAAAAATAAATCTTATTTAATTTAGATATAACGTTCAACAATCAAAGCAAAGTATATTCACACTCTTTATCTAAAATGTCCTACTTAAGACTAGATTTGTCGTCAGAGCGTTGCTCATCAGCGATAAAAAGACGGAGCTAAAGCCACGGGTCATACCTCCCGCATTGCTTAACAATGTTTGCTCCCCAATTTCTTCAGATTTAATCTTTCTGTGGACGAATAAGTGTCGTTTCCATCAGAAAAGGAAAAGTAATTTCTTGATTTTCTACCAAGTAATTTTATGTTACTAGAAATATTGACGGTTATTGACTAGTCGAAAAGTATAATTACTTTACACTTATAATTAACATTATTATGCGGTATTATCCAATTAAAAGGTGTTTTATATACATGTAGTTAATATTTGAATCCAAAAGATATATACATTCTACTTGTCATTTCATCGGCGTTTAAAAGGTACCCAACTCCCGGGCAAAAACGAGCTTAATACGGCTGCGCCGAAAATATAGAACTAATGCAAAACATTCCGTATCTAGATCTAGTAACGCACTGAATAATTTATTTTCTTTGTGGGTAAGATAGCAATAAATGTTATAATAAACAATTGAAGAGGCAAGTTTTCGGAACCCTTTCAGATCTTGTATGGACGGTATACGTTCTTTTCTTTTGCATAAAATATGTAATTCTCACTTGGTAAACATAGCATATTGTAATGTCCTAATTTGTGTGAGTGACCTAATATAAATGTTTTACTAGCTACAAATGTATATAGAAAGTTTGGTCATAATGTCACACTTAATTTTTCATTTCAGTAATTAGTGTTTAAACATGTCTACATTCCCAAAACAAATAGAGAAGGGTTTCAATTTTAGTTTGACAAAAAGAACATAATTCAGGTAAAATGTTTTGCATTTCATGCATTAATGCAT
>JAUMHA010422882.1:0-10251 GCA_032359765.1 Saxidomus gigantea
ATAACATTTAGTTGGTCTGTAAATATAGCTGCTTTGTGCTTCATAACATTTAGTCTGGATGTAAATATAGCTGCTTTGTGCTTCATAACATTTAGTTGGTCTGTAAATATAGCTGCTTTGTGCTTCATAACATTTAGTCTGGATGTAAATATAGCTGCTCATCAATTTATCCAAAACCAAAAGGCCCAGAGCTGAGATATTTGCTGTCACTGTGTAAAATTGTCTAAAGACTCTAGTGGTTCATTCTGTCATATTTGTTCAAATCAGGCACCTGGATTAAAAATTGGCCCTATGAAGAACGCTATTTGGTTTACATACAACAACTTACGAAGAAACTTTAACAATATTTTCTGTAAAAACCATTGGCTCGATTTCAAAAACAATTTTACAGAAATGTTTCTTTGGTGATCCTTTACTAGGAATTTTTCAAGCCATGTTGATTGTCCCTAAGGGACTAAATAGTTTACAGAAATGTTTATTTAGTAAACATAAAAATATTTTTATCTGAAACCAATGGTCACATTTCAAATTATTTCACATGAACTATCTTAATGTGACTTGCTGCCAAGGGCTTTCATGTTGATTGGTAAAAAATATTAATAATGGCATCTAGAAAGTGGGGCTAGTTTTATGCTCCTGTCTCTATAGTAAAAAAATTATATTTTTCACATATGAAACTATTGGTCAGTTTCTAAACATGCTAAATAATGCACAACTTTGCAGAGATGGGGGACAGGGCCATTACCTTTGTATGCATGCTGCAACAGACCTCTGGTGAGAGACACCAGGGTTGTCATGGCTGTCTTGTTGATAAAATCATCTTCTTCAGTAGTGATACACATTGTATATATTGAATGTATATACCTTGTTTAATTTTGCTTTAAAGAGTTTTAGGTATACAAAGTATGTATATTATAACAGAAAGTATATTGGTTTAATATTACAGCTGAGTGGCTAAGCCAGTATTTTGGTAAAGCTGTTGGAATAAAGGATGAAAAGCCTAAACCAGAGAGTGTTCTGGACGAGGTCAGTTTCAAAGGTATTGCTAGATACATCGCCAGCGACAAGTGTAAGAATATCGTCACAATGGCAGGTGCTGGAATATCGACATGTAAGTAAATCATTTATAAATGTAACAAGTCTTAAATTTCTCCACATGTTTTACTTCGAAACCTGCATTTCAAATAGACAGTGTAAACATTTTCAAGGGTATTTGAAGTGTAAACAGTTTCAAGGGTATTGAGCAGAATTTTTTGTAGTAAGCCTTATCAAACTTTATCTGCCTTATTTGATGACTCCCGAGAGGCTAACGGTGTCAAGTTTTTGTTGCCAAAGAGCTAGAACAGTTTTGTTAAACTTACTGTAAATTTGATAATATTTGCAGGTATTTAATTTTTGCTTTTTTTTAGCGAATTTCCCACTTCGCTAATTCAACAATTTTGTGAAAGACTCATTTCACATATATTTATGGAACTTTTAGAGAATTCTCCATTTGCGAAATCTAAAATTCACAAATAAGTCTCTCTGCTCATGAATCGCAAAATTTTCATCACGCGAAAATTACCGAATTTACAGTACATAAATGTCAACCCTTTCCATTCTGTTAGACATGAAAACTACCCTGCATAAATAATTAATATTTATATACATGTATACTTTGACCATTGTCCTGCTTAATGTTAAAAAATGGACTTGTCTATCTTTCAATTTGGAAGATACCATTAGTTGTTTAAAGGGGTGCTCATTGAAAATTTAGTTAGAAACTGTCAGTGACCAGTGCAGATCATGATCAGAGTGCACACATATTCAGGTTGATCATGATCTGCACTGGTCGCAAAGACACAAAGACAGTATCATTTGCTACTAGCAGGGTAAGAGTTAATACCAGTCTAAATTAAAGTCATCCTTATTGTTGAGACCACTTGTTTCAGTACATATCTATATAATTCAAGGTAAACTTGGTCTGGTAAGACCACATATTACATTTTAAAAATTATGAAATTTTCCAGTCCTATATGTAACTCTACTATAAGAAACATACCAGTTTTACCATGACAGCTTAATGTACTCAGTTCATACATGTATATCATTTCAGATAATCATCATGTTCATGTACTTTTGTTCATGTACATGAATTTCTATGTTTGAAACAAGGACATACAATTTCATTTCAATGTTTATTATAATACTGTGCTTACTTTGATGCATGATGGTCATGTATACATGTACATTATGCTTGTATGTTACAGCTGCGGGAATTCCTGACTTTCGGTCACCTGGCACAGGCCTTTACGATAATCTAGAGAAATACAACTTACCGAATCCACAGGCAGTCTTTGATATCTCTTATTTTAAGGTAATTATTTTTTCAAGTATTTGATAGGCAAACATGTTTATGAGGGTTGAATGTGAAACTGGTGTAAGGCCTCTTATTTTATATGCATTTTACTCTAGTTTCACATTCAACCCTCGTTATGTGATTTTGCCCAAGAAGTATTGTATTTACTTAAATGAGTAAGGAAGTTAGTACAATTTAGATTTCAGTTTTGTAAACGCCCTTTTCAGGTGTATATGTTACTCTCTAGGCTCTAGCACATTTAAATTGCAGAATATTTCAGTCACTGACTTAGAAGTACTTGGCCCCCATATTGTTAGGTAAAGAAACCCAGGGGTTATCAAATTCCTTCACAGGACAATGCAGTTCTTTTCCTACAGAGAAACTTGATGGATTTATCCAGGAGCTTTCACTACATTTTCAAGACAAAGTCTCAACTCAAATCTGAGAAAAAGTCTCAAGATCAAGGACGTACCCTGTGATTTTTCTCACTTTGGTGAAAGCCCGGTCTGAACATGCAGTTTTTAGAAGGGCAGTTTGAGTTTGTTTCAGACATAGTTTTAGTTAATGTACTTTCTGATACATGTATACATAATTTGTTTATTCTTTAATCTTCACGCCTGGCATATAAATAATGATAATTTAGATGGTACTGCTTTGTATTTCAGGAAAATCCAGAACCATTTTTTACGTTATGTAAAGGATTGTTGCCAGGTTCTTATAAGGTAATGTTTTAGTTTTATATCTGTTCTTGTTTTTGTCTAATTTTAATTAAAAGTAGATATGAAGTATTAAATACCTTACTTTGTAGGGGTTGTATATATTCATTATTTAGTGAGTCAGTGTGCATTAAAAAGCATTATCATCTTATTTTAAAATAACCTTTATAAAACCATAATAAAATGTTTGCTGCCTGCCTATAAACTTTGTTTCATGTTGAGTTTAAGCACGAAAAGATCTGTAGTTTAAGAGGCATTATAAATCTTTAGAAAAAACTATTTTAAAGTGTTTATAACATATAACAGTACATGTACATGTTTTTTATTGATCAAAAATCAGAGCAGGAAATTCAGTTGAACATAAAAAAGTTTTTATTAGCACAGGGTCAGCAGTTATGCACTGTATATACAGTAATTATATACAAAGGGACTTTAGGGTGAACTTAAAACTCTTTACCTCTTAGTGATTGACGGTCAAAGGTTTGAGCCCTACTACTAACTTTTTTTTGTGAGAAAGTAAGTTCTTACATAGGTTAGATGTCAAGTCTTCTTAGGAACGGTGGTTAGGGAAACTGCCTCCCTGTAAATACAGGAAATATTGTTGAAACGAGTGATGAACCCTTAGAATAAAATACATGTATTTCTTTCTGTGTTACAGCCAACACCATGCCACTATTTCATTAAACTGCTGGAAAAGAAGAACAAGCTTTTAACACATTTTACACAGGTATGTATATATGTATGTAAACAGCATCCCGTTGCTATAGCAACAGCAGTCTTCTGAATCAATCTTTACAGTTGAAAGTGTACTTGCCCTTCAAATACATTATACACAAGGAGTCTGTAATTTCAAACATCAGCTGAAAGTTTTGTCAGGGTACCATTTCTTTCATTAACTGATTAACGATGCTTTAGTCATGTATTCACAAGTGAACAGTCAGGAAGTACATGATATTATGTAACATGAGAACATTTAAGTGATGTCATAATAATAATAAAGCATGATGTCACATGACATTAATATGATCATTAAAACATAATGCTCTTACTGTGCCTTTGACTTGTGAGGTGTTGGATTTGTTATTGTGAACAGTGTTTGAAAATACACATATTTGTTCAGGCTGATCATGATCTGCACTGTTAGCTAATCACTCAAGAAATTTTCAGTGAACACCCCTTGAAACAATTAATGGTGCTGTCCAAGATGACAAAGTCCATTTTAGAACTTAGCAGGTAAAGGGTTTGGTAAAAAAAAAAATTCGGAATCATCCGTTTCTGTAAACTATTTATTATCAATCTTTTAGTCTATGAGTACACTCTAAAATTTGATGGTTGATATTTGTTTTTTTTTCTGCAGAATATAGACTCACTAGAACGTCTTGCAGGACTAAGTGATGATAAACTTGTAGAAGCACATGGAACATTTAATACTGGTCACTGCCAGGAGTGTTGGGCAGAACACACACAAGCATGGATGAAAGGTACCTATACCTTTTACATTCAATAAATTCTTTTTTTCTACGTGGAGTGCACATACTATTACAAGTGCTATATTGTTGTGCAAGCTGCCTCTGATCAATAAACCAACAGCATGCATCAACCGATCTAATCTGAATCCTTATTTTATTGATAGCAAACGCCTAACAGTAGCTAGAATTAGTAATCTGATTTTGAAGACCCCTTTTCTGGTGTTAAAGAATATTGTTGTTGAATTTCAGATCAGATTTTCAGTGAGAAGGAAGGGGCACCTGTTCCTAAGTGCACAGAGGAGGACTGTGAAGGTGTAGTCAAACCAGGTATACGTTGTTACTTAATGTGTTTAAGTCCGTAGTAAAGCAGTTATGTCCCCTTCTTCTTCATTAAGATTGTTTATAGTCCCAGCTGACCCTGGGATTTCTCCTTTGGTGAACTTCCCAAGACTGAAAAGTCCCCTATAAAGTCTTTTATTCCCTTGCGTCTGCATCAGCTTGGACCATTTAGCACATTGATTGAGAACAAGTTTGACAATTACAGTCAAACCTGTTTTAAAATCATTACAGCTTGGCAATTAATACCTGGCAGAAACTGAAATGAGCGGTCGATGGTTGTGTTGAGATGGCATAAAGTAGTCTTTTAGTAAAGTTAAATACAGGGGAGGGGACTGCTTGGATGTCTCCTTCAGCTAGCAGTCACTGTCCAAAATCTGGTTTCTAGAGCAGATTTGAAAGTGATTATTATTACAATAATGGAACTCTACAGACGGTCGTTAGATGAGTAATTTACATTTTGAGTACATTGTATATATTTGTTAGTTTATTATTATGTAACTATCTGTTTCAGACATAGTTTTCTTTGGAGAGTCTTTACCAAAAAAGTTTATGGTGCATATTCCAGTAAGTTGTTACAATTGTTGAGTCGTATTCTAATTACATTCGGTGATACAATTCATTTTATTTCAAAAATTATCTTGTTATCTATCAGTTTGAGCAGTAACATTATATTGATTGAAGGGGTGTTATAAAAACAATACAGAAACTGGGCGGAATCTTATGCCCCCGTATGAACCACGTCAGCCAGCATATCAGTACAATCTGACCTGAATCAGTACTGTTCGATAACCAATCACAGACAGCCTGAGTTACACTTACAGTTGTGTTCAACAATAGTAACACTTCTTAATGACTATGATTGAACCATAGTAGCGCAGTAGTAGAACGTTCACCTTAGATTCAGATGGTCCAGGGTTTGATCCTAACTAGTGCCATAGTGGTAGTGTCCTTAGGAAAGACACTTAATTCTTTAGTGGCCCTCTCTCTCTCTTCGAGGTTGATTCAGGAGTGAGTCTCAAGAGCGATTAATTGAAATTGTTAGGCAATAGAGAATAAATATATATTAAGAATGACTATGCATGTTTAAACTAAAGTTTTTGCACAGCAGGGCTTGCACAGGAGAACAGCATTATGGTCTTTTGGCTTTTAGTGGGGGCTGCCAGAGACAAGCACTGAATGGTTTTGCTGTGACATTCCATTCATGTATATTTCTATTTACTTTAAAACAGGACTTAGGGAAGTGTGACTGTCTGATCATCATGGGGACGTCTCTCGTTGTTCAACCTTTTGCTTCTTTAACCGCGAGGTAGGTACTACAAGTATATGTGTACAGTAAACCCCGTTTACAACGAACTCCTTGGGACCATTTAAATTTGTTCCTTATGTCCGGAGTTTGTTATATCCATTTAACATTGAATTTCAGAAATAGGCAAACCCCCTTCCCCAATGCTTTAAGTCAACAGCAATGTCATAAAGCTATCTTTTTGAGTCACAGTGGTAGCGCGTTCGTCTTTTGATCAGGGGGTCCTGGGTTAGATCCCCACTAGTGCTTAGCGGTAGTGTCCTTAAGAAAGACAGATATTTCCACATTGCCTCTCTCACTCGCTTCAAGGTTGGTTCCATCTGGAATGAGTCTCCAGAGCGATAAATCTAAGTAGTAAAAACTTGTTTGGAATTTAGAAAACATAAATTAGTATAAATTAATTGCTATATTTTGATATTCTGCATTGGAGATCAGCTCTGAAGTATTTGTCATTAGTTACAGTATCATTCATGTATTATAACACACAGTGACTACAGTAATAATTTGTTTTTCAGGACCAAAGATACCACACCACGACTGTACATAAATCTTGAGAAGACAGTTGTGCGTATTTTTTTTATTATAAGGATTTTACATTAAAATGATTTGGAGGAAATGTATGTTCAGAGGTCAAAATTGAGATATGGCATTTAACTGCAAAATATTTAGTAAAGTTGTTGCAGTTTATGAACATGAAATGTAAATGCATTTTATGTTGTATTAGTCAAACTTTCTATTAAAACAGTAATTTTGTTACAAGTATTTCATGTGATTTTCAAAGAAGTTTGTTTCAAGTCCTGGATAGATATTCCTTTTGATGACAAAAAATAATCAGTATATTTTTTCTTGTAGTTGTAGACATTTATTTTTCCGTTGCTGTATGTCTGTCTGTCCGTCTGTCTGTCCGTCCGCATCCAAAAAGTGTGGGTTTAGTGGCTATGGCAACAATTGGTTAAATATTTTATTTTGTCATTTTCTATCACATATTTTTTTTCAGTCAGGGGAGGATGCAATGATGATGATGTTTGGAGGTGTATCATTTGACTTTGACAGTGAAGACAATATCAGGTAGTTTCATGTCACATGACAGTAATCCTATTCCTTGATCATGATTGGATCATACATGTCACATGACAGTAATTTTTGTTCATGACTGGATAATGCATGTGAAACATGACAGTAGTCCTTGTTCATGACAGTAATTCTTATCCCTGATAGGATCAAAGATGCCACATGATAGAAGTCCTTGTTGATGATTGGATAAAAAATGTGTTAAAACACTTAGATACTCCCACTATGTCCACAGTATATCAATGACAAGATAATTTGAATTGTCTCTTTTTATAAAAAAAAAGATAATTTTACAATGCACTGTGTGCAGACTTGAGTACATATGATAATTTTACAGCCATTGTTTTATTTTACAGAGATATATTCTGGCAGGGCACCTGTGATGATGGTTGCTACGCTCTAGCCGACCTCCTCGGATGGGGGGTAAGTTTTTTCTTTTGTTTTGATGTAAGTTTCGCAAAAAAAAAAAACATATACATTTGTTATTCATACATCGAGTATCATTTGATGAAACACGTCTGTTTCTAAAAATATATATCTTTATATACAGGATGAATTTAGAAAACTTGTGAAAGACGAACATGCAAGGCTGGACAAGGAGACAGAAGCTTCAGGAGGCAAGCCCGATACAAAATCCAAGAAATCACCCGACAAACATTCCAAAGAAAAACCATCAAAAACCACAAAGACAACCCCACAATCAAAGAAATCAGACTTGTAAATTTGAACCTGATGTGCTATTAAGCATTATTGTTAAGTTTTTTCGTTTTTCGAATTTTAATTTTTTTTTTGAAATACAGTATCATATGTTTTGAAGAAGTCACTCACGAAAATTGAATGTAATATTGTTTGGTGAAGCATATGTGCATTGAAGACTTTTCAAGGAGTTGAATCTATGACTTATTTAATACTGAACATTAGTAAACATGCCTCTTTGTATATGTTTCAACACAGTGATTTGTATGTAGGCGAATGTGGACTCCAATTCAGTATTTTGTACATGTCACTGCTATGATATTGTCAGTAAAAGTGTTATTACATTTTTACATGCAAATAAAGATGATGGGAAAAGTTTATTTGTCTTGCCTGTAAACATTACAATTTGCTAGTATGTGTAATCTGCCCGTTCTCAGATTTTGGTGAAAAAAATTAAGTTCTTCAAACTGTATGAAAATAACATATTTAAGTACATAAGTACATAATTATAGTCAAATAAAACGGTTCCAGCATAAATTCCTGTAAAGTAGATCTGTGTATTTGAAATTATATGCTACCAAATTATAAAGCTTTACAAACGCTTTTGAAATTCCAATATAAACATACATTTTGTATAGCGGAGCAGTACCATAAAATCAAGCTCACTAACATTTGCAACAGATTTTCTCAAATTCCTACCTAGATTTTTAGCTGTGTTGTTGATTCAAGCAATTACTTTTACATTTCATGTTTTAATATATCCGTATATCAGAAATGTTTTTTTAACCGAAAACTGAGTGAGCAGCTTTACACATTTGTACTGACATTCTAAAGAGTTCTTGTAGGTTATATTGAAAGCGTTCTTCCATTTTGATTAAAATTCAATCAGATGTGTAATCATGCCTTTAAATGGATAAGTGACTGCCTGTATTTAGAATGCTACTGCTTTGCTTGAAAACAATAAGGTTACATCCAAAATAATTTAATGTTGTCATTATACTGGGTTTACTTACTTTTTGAAATGATAAAGTAGAGCAGGAATATAATTAATTGTGACTGTATGGCCTTAGTCATTTCATCATAAATGTTTTCCTAGGAATTCTTTCACAATTATGACTACCCTCTGTGATCTGTCTGATCGTTACTTGATGTGAATTTTTGTTCCTTGATTAATGTCAGAGTAGTGAATTTTTGGCCCATGGTTAATGTCAGGGTAGTGAATTTTTGGCCCATGGTTAATGTCAGGGTATTGAATTTTTGCCCAATGGTTAATATCAGAGTAATGAATTTTTGCCCCATGGTTAATGTAAGGGTATTGAATTTTTGGCCCAAGGTTAATGTCAGAGTATTGAATTTTTGCCCCATGGTTAATGTCAGGGTATTGAATTTTTGCCCCATGGTTAATGTCAGAGTAATGAATTTTTGCCCCATGGTTAATGTCAGGGTAGTGAATTTTTGCCCCATGGTTAATGTCAGGGTATTGAATTTTTGCCCCATGGTTAATGTCAGGGTATTGAATTTTTGCCCATTGGTTAATGTCAGGGTATTGAATTTTTGGCTTCTGGTTAATGTCAGAGTAATGATTCAATATGACAAAGAACTTGTTCAGACTTTTTCCATTTTAGTTATTTGTCATACATAAATTTCAGTTTCCACTTTTGTTAATGATTCGAACCATATATCATGTTAGTTATTCAGTCTTCCTTATTTTGTTTAATTTACCTTTTTATGCTTCATGCTTTGATTTGTTACTGCATTTTTTAAAATATTCTCTGTATAAACTAATGGAACCTGTGATTTATTGTGCAATAAACATCTAGGGAGTTTTGGTGGTTTTTTTTCCATAAAAATCATGAAAGCTGAATTTTGAAAAAAATTTGGTACTGTAGTATAATTAAATTCAAGACAACTAAAAACTTTCAATTTACATGTTTCCACTTTATGTCTTTGTCATAAAATGTCCTTGAAAAACATGTGTCATCTTTTTTTACATGTGTAGATCATGATCAACCTGCTTGTGTGTGAGGCTGTTCATGTTCTACATTGTTTGCTATTCAGCCTTAAGGTTGTTTTTTGCTGTTAACAAAGTGATTTGTATGTATGATTTAACAAAAATAATACAAAAATATAGCTAATGTATTTAGATACTCCACATAAAAAAGTTATTTGTCTTTTTAGCTTGTCTATTTGGAGAATATGGAGAGCTATTACAGTCACTTGTGTGTCGGCGTCGGCGTTGCTACTTTGGTTAAAGTTTTGCCTGCTAAGTACTATCATGCACATATCTCAGTAACCACTTATGATATTGACTTGAAACTT
>JAUMHA010422893.1:0-10251 GCA_032359765.1 Saxidomus gigantea
TCTGTTACAAGTACTACATGTCTTTGTTACACCTGTGTCTGTTACAAGTACTACATGTCTTTGTTACACCTGTGTCTTTTTAATACCATTTTAAAATTGATTTGGCATATTGAACGGAAGATACCGACTTTCAAAGGCAAACTGCATCAGTCATAATTCAGCATTTTTCTAAATTTGTGAAGAAAAAAATGAATAAAGAGTCTGGCTTCAAGAAAATAAAAGTAAAACACCAGTCATACCTTCGACTAGTAATGAAAAAAGACCCTAAATCGAGATATTCACGGATTAACAAACAAATTGTTCAGTGCATGTTTCTTTTTGCGTTTGACCACAACTCAAATAATCGTTTAATTACATAATCATCTTTCCTGTCTAAATCCTTTAACGTATTTTCTTTTCTTAGCCCTTTACAAACGTACGTCTAAACACTGTTCTACAACATCTTAGACTTGTAAAACTGTGTCTTTAGTCAATATTGGTAAATAGTACGTATCTGAGAGGAGTTCTTAAATTGTATTTCGTAATCCTTATAAGTCCTTGTATTAAGATCCTTGATTCGTCTTTCTTTTATAAGTTTCTCTTCTCCATTTGCGAGAAGATTGATGGTATTTCTTAGAATAATCCATTAAGCGTAAGTAAACTAATAAAGTATTTCTGAAAAAGATGTAAAATGAATATCTTCGTAATACGTGAAATGTTTCCTTAAAAAATCTTGCGTTATTAATTTTGTCAGTTTTATAGGGCTTATGTCCAAAGTTCGTTTTCTTTTTCATAACACTGTTTCGCTGAAATATTCATTCCTTGCATGACCTATCTGAAACGACCCACTATAGAGACATGATGATTATTATTGAGACAATTTACGATCCAATTACAGAAAATGTATTTAAATGTGTTGTGGACAGAATAAGAAAAAAAATCAGTATGTATTCAGTGTAATTGAACTGTCCTATCAGATCAATACCTATTTTGGAAATTAGGGGTAAAGAAAGATCTGTTATATACAAAAGAATATAATTATGAGCCAAGAGTGCGTTTTTATACATTGCGGTTCAAAACTTGATACCGTATGCGATGCTTGGAACATGATTTGTCTAACTGCATTTATTTTACACCTTAGCACGATGTGCTCATGGTTAGCTTTTAAGGTTGTTGGATGTCCGGCGTCCGTCCGTCGTTCACATTTTGCTTCAAATGACATCTCCTCTGAAATCACTAGGGCAATGTTGGAGAGGGGTAGTGTAAAGGTTAATGTTTTTGTCGCTCATCCCGGAGGTTGCGGGTTCAATCCCCAATTGTGTCACAACCGTGCCTCTTCATATGACACAAGTACTAGTGTATCCAGGAAGTTGTCTCGAGAGTGACTTAATAAGCTTCAAGCTTTATTCACAATCGAGCTTAAACAAAGTAGTATAAACTATACTAGGGTAATTTCGACGAAACTTAGCAGGAATGTCCCTTGCATGAAGCTGCATAAAATTCCGAACTCTGATTGCCAATAGAATCGAAACGGAAAACTAAAACGATCTTCTCTAAAACCACAAGGCCCAGAGCTTAGATATTTGGCATGTAGCATTTCTTAGAAGACCTCTTACAAAATTGTTCAAATCATTATCCCGGGTCAAAATGATCCCGCCCTTGGGGTCACTTGATTGAACAAAGGTTTCTGAAGGAAAATTTTAAAAACAAATTCTTTGAAACCACAGATGCGAAGTGCTAAGATATTTGGCATGCAGCACTGCTTAGTGGACCTCTACGAAAAGAGTTCAAATGTGGCTCCTGTGCTCAATATTGGCCCTGCCAGGAGTTCACTTGTTTTAAATAGATTTGTATAGGAAGAAGTTTAAAAAAAACCTCTTCATCTCCAAAACCACATGGTACAGAGTTTAATATTTGGTTTGTAATAATGTCTAGTTGACCTCTACCAAGTTTGTTTATATCGTGCTCCTTTGTTCTAAACTGGCCACACCCATGGGTCACTGGTTTCAAGATAAAATTACGTAGGAAAACTTCAAACATCTTCTCCGAAAACACAAGGCCTAAGGCTTCGATATTTAGTATGTAGCATTGTCTAGTAGAACTCTACCAAATATATTGAATTCTTGCTCTTTGAATCATCAATATTGGCTTCGCTAAGGGGAGTGGGGGGTCACATGTTTACCATAGACTTATATAGGAAAATCTTTAAATAACTTTTGTTAAAACCACAAAGGCTACAGCTTAGATATTTAGTACTTGCACCTTTACCAAGTTTGTTAAAATCGTGCCCTTGGGGTAGATAGTGGCCCCGCATGGGGGATTACTTGTTGAACATAGACTTATATAGGAAAATCTTTTGAAATGTTCTTCTCCAAAATCACAAGGTATTGAGCTTAGATATATGGTATGTAGCATTGTCAAATGGACCTCTACCGAGTTTGATCCGATCATACCCCAGGGGTCAAAGTTTACAACACCCTTGGGGCGTAAAGAGTTAAGGTTTATAGGAACTACTTATCATCCAATGAGTTCCAATAGCAAAAAGCGACTTGCAACCACTGCCTTCTTTAGTAAATAGTGACTTCCTTAGCAACAAGTGACTTACCCTAGCAACCATTGTCTTCCTTAGCAACCAGAAACTACCAAAAGAAACAAATGACTTCCGTATCAATGATTGATTTCCTTAGCAACAAATTCTCTAGCAACCGGTGACTTCCTCCACAGTCATTGACTTCCTTTGCAACACTTAAGTCCCCTTTGAATAAAATGACTTTGTAAGCAACCTTTTACTTCACTAGCGGAAACTGTGTCCCCTAGCAACCAGTGACTTTCAAAGCAGCCAGTGACCTCCTTAGCAACAAGTGATTTGCTTTGCGAACAGTGACTTCCTCAGAAACCAAATATTTAATGAAAACTCGGCAGGAATTTAGAGTTGGGTATGGGAATGATGCACGCCACATATCGTCAGAATCCAACTATTTGTAGCATAGTTATGGCTAATGCAAAATAGCTAATTTTTAGAGACAATTATTTCCGTCCGGAACCATATCATTCTATGATTATGTACTGGTTGATCATATTTCATTGAAACTTGGCAAGAATATATATAAAACATATGTCTAGGGAAATGATGCACACCAAATGATGCCACTATCCAATAATTTATTACAGAGTGATGTCCCTTTGTAAACTTTAAAATAGCCATTTTATATAGGCATTTTCCTATCCGGAGCCATATCTTGGTACTAGTTCGTCAGATTTCCTTGAAACTTGGCGTGAATACATGTATGGATAGGCGAATGTTCCATACTAAACACTGGTACAATCTGATCGTTCATAGCAGAGTAATGACTCTTTGTTATTTTCAAACAGCCGATTTATACAGGCATTTTTGCAATCCGGAGCCATATCTTGGTAAGTGGTAGGTCACATTTTGTTCAAACTTGGCAGGAATGTAAACATAGATATGTGAATAAGGCATGCCAACTGTCGTTGTGGTCTACTTACATGTATTTATAGCAAAGTTATGACCCTTTGTTACTATCAAATAGCCATTTTATATATAGGCATTTTTTCTGGCCGGAAATAATTCACAACAGTTTTCCTTTAGGCGGAGGATATAAATATTCCTTAACAGTGCTTGTAATTTAATCGCAGAAAATATGACTATAAATTCGTACAACTATAGCTAAAGATCAACATAATAATAAAAATTTTACCTTTCTTTAAAAGCACTAAAAAATCAATTTTTTACCAAGATTGCCTTTTTAAATCTCTTAAATGCTTTAAGAAGGATACATTTTTTACTATAGATGTTTTACTATGCACACTTTGTCCGATTCAAGTTTCACTGAGCTATCTGTCAAACTTTACATGGCCTCACTCCACCACTACCCTTCCACAGCGACAAAAGCTCATTTTTCTCAATAAAAGCTGGTGACCTATTATTTTAGATTTTCACAAACTTCAAAGTGATGTTTGAACAATTCTTCTGCATATAATTAAAAAGTTCTGAATGCTTGAATATGTTTTTTTTAAATCATAAATGACAACAAATTTTATGCATTTGTTTACAGAAAATCATTTGGTATATTTACAGGGTGAATACTTTTTGAAATCTAAATTCATGTCATTTCATGAAAAATGATCAGTTGCCTAACATTTGAAATAAAACACATTCGTTAATTGCCAAATTAAAGGTTTCATTATTAATAAACATGAGACACAATGACAATGGCCCCTCATTGTCATTGTTTTCTTTGGTATACTTAAAAATTGTCAATTACTTGCATTGTAATTTAACAAAGCTAGTGACCTTACTTCTTACTTACATGTGTATCAGGTATTAACCTAACAACCAAATTTCATACAATTCTTAATGCCAGACAAATGACCAAACTGTAGCGATCGTTTTTAAGTAAATATCTTTGCCAAAAAATGATCTTACACTTTTGTAGAGTTTTGCATCGAATAGCATCTAAATATCTACGATATTACTTTCATTAAACATCTAATACGATGTCATTAATCAAAAGGAATGAAAAGTTGCCGGGATCTGTTTGCAACAACTCTCTGACAGCGGAATAGATTTAGGAGATATTAACAGATGTTACGGTTTCCGAGACCTTTCTTAAATGACATGCATTCTATAATGATTGATTTTAGCAATTTTTCACGGACGACGTGTAATTAGGATGTTTTATACTTCTGTAAAAGTACACGTTTCTCTTTCATTTCATGGTATAAAAGTTTGTAAAAAGAAGTTATTACTTTTGGTAAGGTTAAAGTTATCAAAGACCACTACAATTGGTAAAATGATGTAGTAAATTCTAACTTTTCTGGCTTATTTCGCCTTTGAAATTATCATTTTGCAATGAAAACGGTCAATATTTCAGCCTAACAGTTTAACTGTCCAGAAAATAAGTAACTCGAAATGTTCCGGATAAACATTATTTATGTATTGAAAAAAATATTTCGTTCTCTGTGTTAATTGTGGAGCATCACTACATAAAGGTACCTTCAATATAATTACTGTTATTTATTCATTTCAGGCTGAATATCTATGCTTTATCTTGAGAAGAAGTACTGAAACGCCCCTATTTACCTAGTTGCTCACAGTTAATGATAGGGATACAAATGGAAAATGCACGGAGCAATAAATCTAGTTTGTAACTTTCAGAAATGCGGGTAGATGATAAAGCTATCGTCAACTATTTTAAATCTTTCTTTATATCTGTCCGTGCGGATTATATACAATTAACCGAGAATTGACGTGAAGAAATATATCGGCCATTTTCTAGTAAGCGTTTGAACTTATGTCAGATTTTAATGGTATCAATTTCAGTGCGAAAACGTTGCACGAAAGATGAATTCACCTGTGCAAATGGCCAGTGTATTGACAAGCAGTACGAGTGTTTCAACGGGAAAAGAGTAGGCAGAAACGGATGTGCCGACGGATCTCATCTCTTAAACTGTCGTGAGTAAAATTAAATATAACAACAACAGGGGTATACTGCTATTTATTGCCCAAACAGACCAGAACCTTATTTGCACCCCCCCCCCCCACAACTGTTACGCTGCAAGTAAAGAAGGTTCTGCCGACCCCCAACAAATGGAATACTGGTCTCCAATTTATTAAGCCAGGTGCAGGTTACACCTTTTATTTCGAAGAAACTTGAACATACAACTTTTCTGTACAATATCTTTGATGAGTCGTAAATATTCTTGTTTATCACTTGCCAAATACTTGATGAGATCTATCTTTTCTGTATGACAATACACATTATGAGTCAATTCTATTTCAGGAAATCACAGTTGTACGGAGGGGGAGTTTAAATGCACTTTGTCCTATTGTATTGATAACGAAGAGAAATGTGACAGACGTATCGACTGCAAGATGACCTACATTGATGAATTTGATTGTGGTACGAATGCAATCTGTGTCGACACAATTTGCTTAATGTGTTTGGTCTTTGTATCCTTCTCTGACCATTTTTTACAATAAAAACTTTTTTTTGATATTGGTAAAATATACCTTTATCAATATTTATATTTCTGTCTTGTAAACGAACAAGTTGAAGAATGCATTTATCATGATATATATAGTTATTATAAAGACACAGTTTTGTTTTAAGGTTTGGTGATTAAGAATTCGTTACTTTTTTTTCTTAAAGGTAAGCTGCTGTTTACTATTGCTTAGCCAAGTCTGATATAGCTATACAATAAATGTTTATTTATTTGGCATCTTTTTAAGGCTTCCTCTGTCCTAATCCTGAAGATGTGTGTTTTTGTATGGACATTAATATGGACTGTGAACACCGAGGTCTTACACGATTACCACATGATCTACGTCAGGAAGACATGACCAAATAGTAAGAACATTTAGATACACATCACTTTACAGCAATCTATGCAAATTGTAGACATTAATGTGCACCAGTTTTGTTAAAAAGATGTACTCGCAATTTTGAAACTTGTAATACTTCCGCATATCAACATTTTAATGCAAGAATTTGTCGTAAGTAGCACGTGTCGTATAACAGCACGGCGGCGATAATGATCCAATCTAAGAAACGACAGGAGTGTCTTTACAACTTTCCCCGTTGTAAAGCCAGTTTAGACACGTTTTAAATAAATGATTCCAGAGAGAGATCATGCTAATATCAAAGCTAGACGCATGGCAAGGCAATAGAGACTAGATCTAGGCACAAATCTAGTTTAACATTTTTTTCTCTCCGTAAACATTCATTTTTCAAACATTATTATTTCCAACATATTAAGGTAAAAAACGTAATTTTGTGTGAAAAATAATTATAGTTTTTAGAGATTTCTGCATTTGTATGATTTTTTTCTGTACGTACAACAAACCGTTATCTAAGATACACGTTTGAAAAAGAATCAAATGTACGGTAAACTCTTTAACTCAAAAACAGCAACATGAAAGCACTATCCCGTGACCTAATTGATCACTTTCACAAAAGATCCTCATTTCACGAAACAGCTAACTTCTATTGAAAATTAGAACTATTCAGACTTACTCACGATTAATACAATTACACAAATGAAATTACCCTTGCGTAATTACACTAATTTTAGACGTCTGATGAAGACGCCCGTAATTATCTTTACAAGCAGCAAATTAATCCCCGGAAAACTAATCTGTGATTTAATAAACAATATAGTACTGTAGGTAGTTTATTTTACATATCCTCCAGACATTATATCGATTTCAGGAAAAGGTAATAGATTTAATATAGTACTGTAGGTAGTTTATTTTACATATCCTCCAGACATTATATCGATTTCAGGAAAAGTTAATGAAAAGCTAAATTACCAGAATTAAAAAAAAATTGTCAATTTTCGTGGAATAATGGAAACCGTTCAGTTTTCCTTTTCTAAACAAGTCATATTCTATGAAGTATTTGATGAAGTATGTAGTCAACAAAAATAGGTCATTTTGAAAATCCAGTTATAGGTCGAAATATTTGCCATTCCAATATAAATCAACGGCAATTTATTCCACTTCAAGTTTTTAGTTCAAATCATTTCTTAGATTACATTATAAGTCTGTTGTTTACGGTATTTCGACATGAAAAATGTTCTCTATGGTCGGTATTTCGACATGAAAAATGTTCTCTATGGACGGTATTTCGACATGGAAAATGTTCTCTATGGTACTGAATATAAAGACACAAGTTGAATAGAATGATTGCAAAAACCAAGTAAAATGGATAAAGATTATATGCAATAAACCTTGTTTTCATTATTCAAGTACAGCTATTCTTACATACATTGTAAATATTATATCCTTTATATTTAGCAAACTTGGAGGGAACCGAATTAATGTCACAGAGACGATGTTTGCAAACTTGAGCAAAATTATATTCTTGTAAGTGTGTTTCCTGCATGTTTGTTTTTAAAATCAGTTAAAACTTCTGTTTTTAACACTGTAATTCCTTTTCAGTATTATAAGTGTACAAACGTTGTAACATAGATTGTAGAAATTATAGGTCATAAGAATGTATGATATTTCAATATTCAATGCAATTTGAAATTAATAATTGAGATGGGACCCAACGTTATAAAACCACAGGTTTACACAAAAAATATTCAAAACCTACAGTAGAGAAATAACTACTTCAAAGATGTTTGTTTTGTGTGAAAAAAGAGAAGTGCCTGGCGTTTTGGTATTAATTTCATTATATACAAAATGTACTTCGCGCAATCTATGGTTTCAACAAAATTTATCATTTATTAGAATAAAACTGATACTTTTGTTGCTAATTGTATTAAGTTTAAGAGGTAAAAACAAACTATTTTACTATTGTGACTTTAAAGTAATGAGCTATTTTTAACGCATAAGATTGATTAGCTTGCGAGTCGGTATTTCTTTGGGAATCACAGTCATTTACTTTACAGAGTTGAAGCAATTACATCTTAATAAGATATTGCTTTTAATTTGTCAGGAAAATGCAATTTCAAGCTAAATTAATACCTTTCAAAATCACAAATTAAATAGTTCAGTTAAAGACAATGCTTTAAGCAGGTGTTTGCAATGAACATGATTACAATTCAGATGGTTAACTTGCACAATGTGAAGACAAACACCAAAAACATCTTATCTCAATAAAATGAATAGAAAATGTCGGATGGAAATTCCTTGCCAATTTATTATCAAATCAAACATTGGCAAATCTACCAGAAACATATTTGTTATAGAATTCAATTTGGTTGCAACATATTCAATAGAGTGATACGAAAATGAGAAGATTAGACCCTATTACGCATTAAGTATATTTTTCATACTGTTAATAAACGAGAATTGGTCAAATAACTAGTTTTTACAGCCCAGTGCCATGGATTCTCTGGTAAACATTAGTCGAAAATTGGTCAATATCCTGCAATCAGGTTAAACTGACTCGACCATCCAAATTAAATTTATCTGAATAGATATGGTGGGCCTATATGCCAATCACTATGTCGTATTATATTTATCCGTCCCTGATGATTTTATAGAGTGGCTAACGCAATCATGATGTTCGTAATTGCTTTCAAACTTTGCATACATGTACATGTACATATCTCCTTTAATGTATTATTTCGTCTCCAAGAGCATGATACTATTACATATTATTCAGTCAGTCAATTCACATTGACATTGCGAACGACTCACCTTCAATGATAGCTCTATCAACCATACTTGTCTTATCTTGTCTGAAATCTATGTTACATGAGGTATCAACAACATACTTTTTACTTACACACATGATGTACCTTCATGACGAGTTGACATATTTACATAAAGATGTCTTTTCCAAAGCATTAATACATTGTATGTACCAGAGTAACTTACTGTGTTGTATATTCTGTAATGGTTGATCAAACTTGCGTTAGGCTATAATTGTTTGTAACAAAAACAAACAATATGGTATTCTTATGAATACTCAGTTAAAAAAACTGTAAAGATAAACTTCTGCTGATACAACTGTTTTTATGGTTAAATTAAGTTTCTAACATGATAGAAACCCCCCGTGGTTTTTAAATAATCGTAAGGGGAATGTTTTATAATGGTTGTTCATCTGAGAAGGGAAATATATGAGCAAAGGTACAGCATTTCTCCTTGTTCAGGACTAATACTATACGGCATTTTATTAAACTAAAAACTTCATACATGACTATGTAATGAAGTATTACTCCCTGAAGGTAAATACTTACAAAGTATTGCCATTCGATTGATATATACAATGACCTAAAAAGGAAGTTTTAAATAACGTTAGAACAATAAACATAACGTAAGATTTTAAGAAATTCTGTTATACAACTGTTAAAGAAAAAATGTAATGTTTCGTTACTAAAACATGCCTCTATACTTTATTTGCAGGGATTTGAATAATAACGGCATAGAAAACATTCCAGATGGATCATTCAAATATCTCTGGAGATTACTTACATTGTAAGATTCTTTTCATTTGCTTCTTTTTAAAATGACATTCGGAAAGAATAGCCTTGGAAAACTGTAATACGAGATCTTTTGATGTAAAATACAATATAAATGCCTGAAAGTCATTTCTTTTGCAATTTTTGCTATAGCCTTTTAATTTCTTAATTGTACAGCTTCATTTAAGAGTCACCACTATTTGAAACACACATTATGCAACATTCAGTATTTAATATGAACCCCCAGTGTATCGTTTACTTAAGAAATAATAAATGTGTCCCTGTATTTTATCGTTTAATAAAATACAGTCAGGAATTCGGAGGCGTAGTAATTAA
>JAUMHA010422948.1:0-10249 GCA_032359765.1 Saxidomus gigantea
AATCATGTTACTATCAATGACATATCAAAAATGCAGATTTATAATTCCAGATTGAATTTTGAAAACTTGAACACTTCAAGATTACATTAATACCTCTTTAGATGACAAGCAAGTGTAAAATTTATAACCCCAGGTGATAACAGCTACTGCACAATAACCTGTATTTTTGCCATATGTTTGTGACTCTTATCTGCATGTAATTTAAGAGTAATTGAATTTAATTGACAATTATGTTGCATTTGTTTGGATTTTAATTCATTAATTACAATTAAAATAATTGATTTCTGCCTCAATTATTTATTATGTTTCAATTAGTTGAAAAACTGTAATTAATTATAATTAATTAAATTATAATTGTAATTGGACCCAGGTCTGCCCACAGAGCAGTGTTTGTCATAACGTTAGACTTATTTACAATTTTTTGACTTTTTATATTTCTTAGGGCTCTGTGGGACAGTTGAAATTCAAATTACTCTAATCAACGTGAATTGTGCACAATTATCAGTCCCAACTAGAGGGGCTCATCCGCAGCCAGGATGTGGCCATCTAGGGCTAGACCCAAGAACAAGAACAACCGTGCCAAGAGAGGCAGGCCGTGGCCCGCTATGGCCAGTCTCTAGTCCCAGATGACCACGTCCCGGCTGTGAACGGCCCTTGGGAAATCCCGGACTACTGGTGATGTAAGAGCAGGGCACACGCCTTTTAGGGTGGGGAGGAGTGTGGTGATTGGGCCCTCCTGCAGTCTGTAACCGCTAGAAAAGGGTTCAGTTCTGTTGTATGCTGTGACGTCATCTAGGGTCGTGGTGGATACATTGTATCGTCCTCTTGGAATTGGTCAGCCATTGCGGAAGAGACGAAACCATAACCTTAGCAATAAATCATCATTATACAGTGCAGTCAACCAGAAGGAAAGGTAAATATTACCTTTATTGTGATCCCTTTTGAGTGGTTTAGGTTTCAGCGGAAACAACAATTACAACATAATCGTGCTCGAGAATCGCTACTAGGGATGGCAATTGCCATACTTTTCGTATCATGATAATACGTGCAATACGTGGCATATAAGGAAAAGGTTGTATTTTATTTTACGATAAAATACAGCACGTTTTTTTCAAGGGCAAAATGCCGAAAAATTATGTAATTGCGTGATGTATGTAAACAAGCGCGTCCGTTCGCATTTCGAGTTTAAAAGTTCCAATGATATACTTCTATAAGTTGAATATAGTTTAGGACAGTTTTCAAAGAAAAACATTAAAAATGACCTAATAGAATCAAATTTATAAATATGTGCCAACAAAGTATCGTAAAATAAAATACAGTCAGTCGTACAAATGCAAAAATGCATATGATTGTAATTTATTCAACAACAAAATACAGGGAAACATTTATTATTTTTAAATAAAATATACTTTGAAGCATTCACACTTCCTCGGGCAAAGTCATTAAAGTTCATCTGTTTACCTTTTGAGATGGAATAATATACCGCCGCTTATTACCAAGTTACTGTCCGTCATTGTCATTTTCAATGTCATTTAAGGCATACTAGTACTTATCGCGTCTAAAGAGAATTGCAATATACCGGTCTTGTCGCGCACCGCTACTCACTACATATGGACTCAACCTCGAAGAGAGATGAGCGATGTCGAATGTGGAAGTATTTATAATGTCTTGCCTCATTTGCTATCAGGATACTTCTTCCTTAATTTGGCATTGAAGTGATAAAACCCATGACTCTTGTATATTGATGCAAACGCCTAATATCACTGCCCCATAGCAGCTCTACCATTTAGCTAAAACTAGAAAAGAAGGCAAAATATCACTTAAGAAACGAGTACGAGTAAATACTCTTCAATTTCGTTTGAGATTCCCGAATGCGACTCTATTGTAACGATTCTACCGATATAAGCAGAGTTTCTGATGGTACATTTGTATTTTGTCGACAACAGAGAAAATCTGGCACTGTCGTGCACATCTTGGTGATAGAAACCTTCTGTGTCAATAGACAACAGTTACATGCGTGATTGGTGCAAAACTGGTAAAAAAAAAGTTGATAATCTAGGTGTGAACGTGGCAACATGCAACACATTTATATCTTGTATACTATACTGAAAGGATAAAGAAACACAGTGTAAACATTTGAGGTGATTAAACGTGATGTGTTTGTTGTTAAATATATCACCGGCCCCTTGTCTGCCCCTAGCTAGCACAACTAATTCTAGTTAACATAGTTTATGTTGGGGTATGGAACTGGGATGGTTTGAATAAATGAAGGCAGAACGATAAACATTTTGTATTTACCGTATTGGTATGCTAATTTGGTTTACATAGCTTTATAACAACCTTGTATATAACTGAAGTATAACATACAGAATAATGAGAAATCGACAGTTATACATGCAAATATATAATAATGACACATTTTTTTCAGCACGTGCTTTCCGTCAAAAAGGTAAACAATAACAATGTAAAATAGCAAACCGTTTTCAAAAACACGATACATTGATCATCAAAGTATGTCAATAATTTCAGTATAGTAAAATACAATTTTTAACAATACAGGAGAGAAATGTTTGAATAATACAAAATTCATAAATACCTGAATAAATGTTTTATATATTTCGAGAAATGTGGAAATATTTAGAGATACCTAAACAATGTTTTTCTCTATCCAAAACAAAGAATGGAAGTACTTTCTAAGGTGATTGTTTAATACAAGTCATGTGATATATTGGTAAGTGTTGATAAATGGTACAATAGTAGGTACAAGTATGGAACACCCGGGCATAAGAAAGGGGAATGGAATTAAACAACCAAAACCACTGTATATATAATTATATTTTAATTTACCCTACGAGATAAACAATACTTCATATGATTAATAAACCAGTCTTAAATCAACAACATGTCATTAGATTTTGACAAATAATTTATAAGTAATTGAAGCACATTTAACGGTACCCCCGATATCGCAAAGTAAAATCGACTGACTGGTCAGTATCTCTTACAACTCTCTCGCGCATCTCGCATTCCTGATTTTCCTGTGCATGGAATTTATCAGTACATTAATCATTCTCATGGGGATATTGTTCCACTCTTTCAACAATGTTGCCTTTAATTGGTCGAAAGGAGATAGGGTAATTCCCCTGCCCCCTTATCGACAGGGTTTGATCCCTATATCTTGCAGCGGTTAAATTTCAGGCTACTTTCTGACTTTTCCCTGTGAGGTATCTCTCCCAAAGTTCATAACACTCCTAAACATATCCCTCTTAAGAACGAAAACGTAGGCAAAACGACATCGGTATACACGACTTCGACCGTCCAGACGAAAAAGAGTGAACCGGACTAATTTGTGTAAAAGATCCGTCTCCATTTCCTCATTGGAAATCGTCTTGGAGCATGTGCCGCCAACCAAGCCACGTGCACGAGTGAGAGGCAGATCAAAGTAAGGACGACCTGCTCTCAGTCCAATCTCGTGCAATCGATTCCTTACCATTTTAGGGTGAATGTAGCGATTGTGATTACCTACCTTATTAATAGCGGTTTAAGTTGCAGTAACGCAGCGGTTACTGAGGTTGACAAGACCAATAGCCCTGTCTTGACGTCGCGACGTTATGCGCTGATATCCTGATCGCGGCCGGTCGGTAACCCTTCCAGTTTCTCTCAAACGACGGACAAGACGTACTATGATTGAAACATTCATACCGAACTGCACATCAACCTGTTTTGAGGGTCGTTGGTTTGAGTCCTGTTACCGACAGTGCTTTTTTGTGAGAAAGTGTCTTATGGATGACAGGGTTATTGTACTGGTCCTTCCTAGGAACGATGGTAAGGCAAACTGTCCGTCTGTAGAAATGACTAAAGCACGATTGGAACAGGTGTGTGAAATCAACGCATACATTACTTCAATCGGGCCTTTTATAAAATTTAATTTAATGTAATAAAAGGAAGCGATTAATAATATATGCACGTTCCTTTCCATATTGTTCTGTTGAAATGAAAATAGCAAGACAAATAAAACGTTTTTGTGTAAGCTTAATCTGGTCTCTTTATTGCATACTTATTTTTGCACTTGATAACTCAGTTCTGCGTGACAGAAAAGAATGATTTTGATCAGTGCGTGATATACGTTTTTCAAAAAGAATGTATTTGCTTTATCAGTATAGATCCGTGCAAATGCGATACACTTTAAATGATCCCTCACATACATTGCTTTGAGGGTTTATAATTATAAAAGACACGCCACAATAAAGAATTTTAAGTACCTTTTGTCCATTATACATTATCATAAAACATATAATGCGTTCTTTAGTATTTCAACAAGAATGAACCAGAAAGATAGGGTTGAAATCATATAGACTTATGATACTGCCGCAAGCGTCAGTAATACAACTAGACGGACCCCCGTTTAGCAGGCCTTTTGTTTGACAAGGCAAATTATACCGCTCAAATTAAAAACAATTACTGTCAAACTTCTTTTGACGTCTAGAGATCCGTTCCACTTATCAATGGATAAATAAATCATTTACAATCAAGATTGTTGTGACATAATCAAAAGGGGCATCAAACTGCGCAAACTTTAGTACAAATATTAATTAGATAAAAGCCATCGCTGGAAAGATTTTGGTTTACAATCTGATTTTAAGTAAAATACTAAAATTGGCAAGCAAGTAAAAATATACAATTAGACAAAACTATTCTACGTTTACGTGGAGCCGCAGTGGCGCAGTTGAGGAGCATTTGCCCCAGGATCGGAGGATCCTCGGTTCAATCCCCTCTCTTGCCATAATGGTTGTTTCCTTAGACAAGACACAAATACATTCCACATTGCCTCTCTCTCTTTGAGATTGATTTGGAATTTATCTAAGTTATAAAACTGATTTCGCAACTGAGAATACACAATGTAAATAAATTAGTATAAATGAAAACAAAATATATCGATTTAAAATGTCTCGTGAATATTGATGACAGCACAATACACAAATCATTTCGAACATCTATCGTGGATATTTCGTTGCCATCATGTCCAAATTACATGAACCATAAAACCAAACAACAGGACCAGATAAATGTGTCGGCGATGTCATTACAATTAAGTGCTTTTCCGGACAGGCTGCATTGTAATATTTGAAAAGTAATGCTTTTATGGTTTTGTGGTTAGCAAAGAAACCAGCAGGATCTAGATTCAATCTCGGTCAAGCTAGCTGGACTAGACAGCCCATGATACAAAGGCATCTTACTGTTAATTTGTCTATAATAATTGCTTCTCCTTTTTCTTGGTGTCCGGTTAGCGCAGTGTCTAACGAACTCGCTTCTCGATAATGCATTTTGGGTTCAGGCTCCGCCCTCGGTAGTGTGTGAGAGTGTAGATGATCAAAAGAGCGGACAGGCAGGTCTTCTCTATGTTTTCTGGTTTCCCCCACATGTGCGGTCGGTATAAAGCTCACTTCAGCCTATTTTTGTTGTATATTGACAACTTCGAACAAAGATTATCATAATTGCTTTTATTGGGAAGCAATGGATTCATATTCAGTGTCTGTGGAACAACTGATTATAAACTTTTGACTTGAATAACTAATGTCGGAAAATTTACAAATTTTACAAATGCTACAAACTTATTATAACCAAATACATTTATGCGTCGTTACGGAATTTACTTGTCAAACAACAAGTCATGTGTTCATAAACGTTTTATGAATATCTCAAATGGATTATTGTTTTAAAAGGTATTTACTTGATACATGATGCAAGCGACTGTCACAAAAAAACTCACTACCCGAGAAAATAAAAGCAATTAGCAAGCTAATATTTATTCACTACTATGTTGCATTAAGCACGGATATGAAATAAGTGTTGTTTTTTTAATTTTGCAATATTTGCTCGGCTGATTAGAATAAATCGACAGTGGTGTACTATTATTTAGAAGCATACAAAAGAGAAATAAGTAATACAATAGGTCAACTCTCCATAAATGTCTAAGATACATGTATTTCAGAGGTTTAAATTACACTAATAATAAGAAGAATGTTCACTAGTTCATTGGCTGATAGTGATTTTTAAAATATATCATGAAATTTTAGACATGTTACACTTACTCGCTCACAACTATATTTCCCAGGAAGTGTATGGCTATATTCAGAGTTGTCACTTGAACTCCATCTCAACTCCAGGGAGACTCACTGATGCTTCAAATTAGGTAAACTCGAATGAATAATTGGTATTTACATGTATAGTCAGAAGTCATCCGCGGCTTCATCGAAGATAAATGAATTATTGATTTTACACTAAAAATATTTATGCAACACACGTACTATTGCATGTTGGAACGCAAATTAAAAGCACTGCATCTTACAGACATATTCTTTAAATCATATGATTTTTTTTTGTAAAGTAGAACACTTGATGCTTTAAGTTTTCATATAGTCCGTGGATATCTTTGTTGTGGTATTTTTGCGGTGTAAAAAAATTTAAAGTTTGTTATTGGACTTATATAAATCTCTCTGTGTAAACTCGGCTAACTTAGCTCGGAAATAGTAAATTGCAATTGGAGAAAAGCTGGAATAGGAAGCCTGCGCCTAGCAATTATAGTAGCAATTAACCTACCAAACAATAAATGTTATAAGCTCATATATTAGAAAAATCGTTACTTAAAAATACATCAGAAATCGCCCTTGTCGCTTACATTCTCCTTGGTTTTGAGACATTTTTAATTTTGTTTGTTTCCTCTAACTCAAATCTTTTTCATATGACCGGTGTTCAAAATAACACCTCGAGGGAGGTTCAAGGAACCGGTTTCGCTACTTTACTCGAGGTTACTCGGCTGTTTCTTACGTTTCTGTATTCCAATTGTTCCTCTATAGAGGAATAGTGGTGATCATTATCCGAATCAGGTAAATGATATGCTTGAGTACGAGTCGAGGAACGTCTCTGAATATAGCCATTAGTCCCGAACTTAAGGAAGTGAGTTATAGCCACGCTTTAAAGTCAAATTAGCCTTTCTGTTCAGGACAAACTTCTTAAAAGCTTCATTTGAATCTATCATTCTGTCGTAATAACATGCCTGAATACTTTCGTCTATGAGCCCAAAATCAAGAATGTCGCCCAAGATGTCGCAGAACTTACTGTCTTTCATTCTAGTGGCCAACACAGTTGGTAACTGGGCCTGGTTGGTGTGTATGTAGATAACGACAGTTCTTTTGTAAAAATCTGAAAATATAAACAATAATGTTCTTTTTGCAGTCTATATTTCCTAAATCATTTTATTGGTTGGATGATATTACACATTTAAAATATTCCACGAAAAATCGATTCTTAATTTCATGTACTTTTAGTTTGAAAAGCTTAAATGATAAACTCGGGATTACGTCACATTGTTTTAGCTACATATACAAATGTACTTAGGTAGCGGCCAAATATACGAGTTTTAACACAAATAGAACGTCCGCATATATGACCCTTTCGGTGCACCCAGTTAAAGTTGTTTTCTAGGTCGACTGGAATATTTTTCCTTTGATAATGTTGTTATTGCTTCTAGCAATATTTGCAGTAATTAAATTAATACCTTCTTTTAAATTTTTCAACGCTGACTCCATTTCTTCCGAAGACCGGTCTATCTGACGTATGATTAACAGTGCTATTGGATAGTCCCTTTTACAATTTGAACAGGATTTAACGCTCTCAAACGTAATACGCGGATCAACAAAGTACTGAAATTTCCTTGCGAAAGTCCTTGTCACCTGTGATTCCACTGGATCAAGTAGATACACAATCTGCGAAATATAAATAAATAAAAGACTTACAGTACTGTACACTTTTTATCAATCATGTATAAAACGTTAGATGTTTGATTTGCATATAATTGGTACACGTCAATGACATATTATTTTCTTCGTTTAAGGAACGAATTAGAAGAAAATTAATTTCCCTTATAGATAATTTAATCACCGATAGGTGATGCATTAGAGCGTGTAAGGTTTAGCACGAAATAAAATACAGACGGGCCTCTATTTCCATATAAAGAATGTGATAGCAGTTTTATCATTGTTTGTGTAAAGTTTAAATTATTGTGTGTAAATTGCTAGACTCTTCCTATAAAAGTAAAAGCATTGTTTCCAGTATTGAGTTTCGTTTATTTTCATGTATTTTTCATTAAAGTCGGATCAATATTAAGAAAGTTATATGCTCGTATGTCTGGTTGTTCTATAACAATTTAACTGAGAATACTATTAAGGACCTGAATTTATATAACTTATTTTGACCGACATACATTGTATTCGTGCATTTCATGTCCGCACGGAGGTTATGATTTCCCCGTGAATTTAAAGATAGTCGGGAAGATTTATTACATTGTGTATTTAAGAAACGACTGACTAGTAGAACAGTGCACACACAGTAATATGACTTGACATTCGAGATGTAATAAAGGTCCTACTTTAGCTTGATTAAGGTAAACTGATTTATTTTTGAAAGTTTTCTATTTTGTTTCGTAAATTGTTTCAGTAGATAGATTATTTTCAGTTAAAAATTATGTGAACTATTTTGTTATGTATTATGATTTCGTTTTTAAGATGTCAAAAATTTCAAAGTAGCTGAATTTGTTTAAGCTTAATCAAGGAATCAGGGCAGTTTGATTCTCTTTGAAATCTTTATCTTATGTCATTGTGTGATTACTTTGTTTCAGTAATAATTGATTATCTTTTAATGGTTGTGCATAGTGAATATCCCTCCCTCCGTCACCCCCTCCCCCACCCTCTCTCTCTCTCTCTCAAATGAAATGCTAAATATAGCGATATTTACCTTGCATGAACTACAACAGCAAACACGATAGTAAATCCACCTTAAAATCCACCAAAGAAAGCTTAACCAATTTGGACACATTGTTATAACTTAAAAGGTTTGTATCTCAATCAAATAAAAACTCTGTTTGATATAGGCTCAATTCCTATATTATTGAAGTACATTTAGCACTAAGTTCAGATTAATTATTGACGTTTAATCATTTAGCCAAGATAAGGAGATTAACGTATAGCATTGCAATTCCCTCCTCGTGTCGAATGTCTATCTTCATCTGTTTTAATAAAGTCTATTTTGATTGGGCTATGACAATTATAATCTCTAGTCGCGCTGTTAATTGTTTTTGGAGAGGAATCTCATATGTGTATCATACAAAAACATTCTTCTCAATCTTTGGAACGAAACGGAATATTATGGGGAACAAATGTTCAAGAGGTAAGACATTTAATCATAAAATCATCACAAGATATGAGTTAACAAAGTATCCGAGTAAATTATTTAACCTATTGATTTGCTTTGAGGATTTGATTATGACATACCCTTTGAATGTTAAAATTAGCCGTCACAATATTCTTCATATATTCTGCAATTTTCTAAACGTTTTTGAAAAAAACTTGGCAGAGCTTTCCATGTTTATAACAATTTCATCAATTGTACATGTATGCATTGAAAGAAATATAGCGATACATTTTTAGACAGATCTAATCTTAATTCGCGTATTTGTGTCGTTTATTTGTTTAAAGTCTAAATTTTACTATTCTACTCCTACAGGAGCTAACATTACGTTTTCCTGATATTGATAAATCTGAAAAGCGTTGTCAATTTTTTAACGTATAAATAACTGAAAATCACCAATAAAGCCGCTGTAAATTTATAATGTTTTCGTTAGCGCTAGGAATCTCATAAACTATCTAAACTGTCTTCTTTATATAATCAAAACTTAACATATATGTTTGTCATATCCAAATATTTTAATCATAACTATAATCATAAGTCTGGGTTAACATTCCAGCCCGTAATTGAATTTGGGGTATAAATGGACATTTCCAACTTAAGCGGAATCGTAATCGGATTTTGAATCGGACAATTCACGGCTGAAGAATAGGGGACATCTCATCGTTATAAATGGTTGAAAATTGTCATGTTTACCAAGTCAATGGTAAATACTGGGCATGTTCAGGATTACATAGAAAAACAAAAGGCATCATAGTCCAAACCGTACATGTATTATGACAACACTTTTAACAACATTATTGATTTAATACATCGCCTTTATTGAGAAGGCGCGACAAATGCCTTGTCATAAATGCATGGTACAGCTCATGATCAAATTGGTAAGTTGTGGCCTCCAACGTGGTGGATCCTGTTGCGGACCGTCATCGTCACTGCTGATAGCGATCGCAGCTCGATCCTGCATCAAGGAAGTTCATCAAACTTCATGAAGCCAGTGAGTCTATTT
>JAUMHA010422959.1:0-10249 GCA_032359765.1 Saxidomus gigantea
TAAATAACTTTCTTTTTCACCAACCACTCGAATTTTTAAAAAACGGAGGATCCGGTTAAACTCTCAGTGCTGCTTTAAATGTTGGATCTCACTTCTTTAAAAAAATTAGATTTCTATTCTGCATAGCGTTGAGTCAACCTTGGTTATTCTAAGATACAAAGCACCACATAGACCTATAAATTTCATTGAAGAAAGACATATTTGCTTACACTAAATGTGTTTTAGAAAGTGTTTTTGACAAAATGTCATGTAACTGGCATTACATATATTGCTATGTCTTTATTAAATACTTTAATATGTTGTGCATAAAATGCTATTCACTGTTTTATCATTCAAATGGTTTATGAACGATAAAAAAAGATTGACACGATGGTTATTTATTAAGTCATATTTTATCACATTGCCCCTCTTCAATTTCTGTTTAATATTCTTTAACTTTAGTGCAATATATCAGGTAGTCAGCTCGATATCAGTTATCGGTTAATGTAACAGTAGCATACATTATCGATTTTTGCTGATTAAGTGATTTATGACTTGTCATAATACGGAAACTTCCGATCAGCCACGATCAATATTAATGTAGACAGTATTTGATTATCGATTTTCTTGAAGCTGGTACTCTATCAGCTCGCGGTTAAGCGATGGTACAATAAGTTAGATATGTCTATAACTACAGAAAATTGCTAGGGCTCCGCAGTGGCTGCTAATACTCTACGACATAAGATTGGATTCTGCCTCTGCTTTACTTACAGTTTGTATTTTTTATGTTTAACTCACGAAAGTTTAAATATATAAGCATGGTATCAAACCGAATGACGCAATTTCATCTCGAACGCATTCTTTACGAAATATTGCAGTTTAACAGTCCAACGTTTGGGGATATTAAGGCCTTCTCTTATAAAGGAAGCATACCATAGACTGCCATACAGTTTAGGTTTAAAACATTTCAATGTTCGGATAACATGGGAATTTCTCAGTGGAATGAAACCTTAAAGACATACACAGGTTCGTTGATTATCCTTTACAACTTAAGGAAGAATTGGACATTATAATTATTCACTGTGGCGGAAGTGAGAGACAAGCTCTATTTCGGGCATAACATCGTCATTAAAGAGTTTACTGACCAACATTTTGAAGCCATCACTACTAAATTCTACTTTTGTACGGTCGCAAATTCTTTCCCGCAGACCATGCTGTTACTTTTCTTGTATACAGTACCAACTGCAAAACAACTAAAAAAATAAAAAGTTCTGTTGCAGCGTTTTTCGTAAGAAACGGTGGCGGATACATTAAGTACGCCGATATTTCGCCAGAAGAGAAATTTTTCTACACCGACGGCACTCATTTATCAGAGTTCGGATATTATATCATGTTGACCATACTGTCGTCTGCTCTATATAAAATCATATTTACTGGAAAGCTTGTATATACATGAACATAATCAATATCCGTTTGGGCCATGGCTTGGTCCTCGATAATTGCATGCAGATTCGTGTTTTTCCGCTTATTTGGCGGAAGGCTTGCTCTATACTTTCTTAATCGCGCCTTTTTGGCATGAACTTTCATGTATACAGTATGCTTAATTTACTATTGGATTCCCACCGTCACTGGGGAACCTATCTAAAACATTTTTATTCCAGTCACATATGTTAAAGGTATTTAGTTCCATAAGTAAGATAAGGTTATGGCTACAACATAAGTAAGATAAGGTTATGGCTACAACAGCTTGACTTGTCTGGTGTGGGCTGTGTGTTCCAGCCGCGTTGCAAAGTAATAAAATGTTTACGACATATAAACGTTAAATCGACAAAAAGAGTTTCGATATATCCCGTTTCTTGAGCAGTTGGTGACGTTATGTATGATTGCCTTGGTTCTCCGTCACGTGTACACATATAATAATGCTTGGGAAAGAGATAAGTATAATTTGCTTGATTTCAAATACTTCAGGATTGGAATGGATGTTGTGTTTTGCACATGCTATGTTCAAAATTTAATGACGTTATATACTTGCTGCAGCTTTTTCAGTTTCAAAAAGAGAATATGAACGTTGAAACAGATACTACATTCGTATTCTTATATAAAATGAAAATGTTCGCGGTCAATACCAGTATTATGAGAGGTTAATGTTGATGAAGTCGTAATGATCGTGTGAGAACAATTCGTATGTGATTTTTATGGCAGTTGTGTCAATATTGGAATCTATTTATTACTGGGTAATGTATTCAATTTTTAAAGATTCAGATCAAGAAGAAAACACGTAAAACCTTATTATAAAAACAAATACATAAGTTTGAAAAATTGTGTGGTAAGAGACAATAAAGTTCATGTTGTTTACGCCTTCGTTTTTGATTCACATTTTTTTGAGTCGCGTTAAAAGAATAAATGCGGTAACAATAACTCGTAGGGTTGTAGAAAGACAAATGAAGTTGCTTCTTTATACAGCGAGACTGTTTACATTTTTGTTTAACACTTGTTTTTATATACCAAGTGTTGTCAATGCAGTTTTCTGCATGACTATATATTTGAACTACATTTGTATACAGAACCTTGGTAATGCGTTCAGACTCTCCTTTTAAATGTTACTTTTAAAAGGTGAAGGTATTTTATTTTACCAATTTACTGCGAGAATATCATATCATGAAAATGTAGATTTAAACTGTGGTTAAGAAAGGTGTTTATAGGTGCAGAGAATCGATCTTTGGTGTTTTGGTAAAGTTCTGTTAAGACGTCATTATAGCCCCTGTGCTCATGTAATCACACTTCTTGATTGCGGTTATGCCTGGAATCATAACTAATTGATGAAGTAGCAAGGAATGCACACTTCGTTCCGGCTTCAATGATTATATTATGCATCTTATGAAATAGCCAAATTCTGTTTTATAATTCTTAAGGCGTATGGAACACCGGTTTCACGCTGGTACTGCTTCAGTACAATTTACATAGCAATTTTTCGTTTGAAATCTTGTAGAATAATGGCGTCTTTATTATTCTGAGATGGGAATCATCAGCATTTTGTTCAAAATTAGAAAATGAAAGCTATGCTAGAATTTCATAAATGTTCAGTTATAACTATGGCATGATGCATTATTTATAGTATAAGAGAGAAAAGAGGCCCGCTTGCCTCACCATGAGCATTATTGAAAGTACATAAGAGAAAAGAGGCAAAATTTGCATCGTCATGAGCCGTGTTTGCCTCATGATCAATCTTGATAGTATAAGAGAAGTGATGCTTTTGTATGCGCGTTTTTGATAGTATCAGAGAAGGGATGCCCAATATGCATTGTCATTAGCATTATTTATAGTATGAGACAATGGGCCCTGTTTTCCTGATAAGCATTATTTATATAACAAAACATTAAAGAGGCCCTGTTTGCCTGATAACACTTTTGATAGCACAGGAGACTTAAGAGGCCATGTTTGCCTAATAAGCATTATTGATAGCACAAGAGACTATAGAGGCCCTGATAGCCTAATAAGGCCATGTTTACCCTATAAGCATATTTGATAGCACAAGAAACTAAAAAGGCCCTGTTTGCCTTATAAGGATAATTGATAGCACAAGAAGCTAAACAGGCCATGTTTGCCTCATAAGCATTATTGATAGCAAAAGAGATCAAAGAGGCCCTGTTTGCCTGATATGAAGTATTATTGATAGCACAAGAATCTAAGGAGGCCTAGTTCGCCTCGTCATTAGCATTTTTGATAGTACAAGATACTTTATAGGCCCTGTATGCCTCATAAGTATTACTGTTAGCACAATAGACTAACGAGGCCCTGTTTCCCGCATAAGCATTCTTTATATTATAAGAGAGAGATACAAAAGTGGCCCCTTTTCCTGGTCATGAGCATTTTTGATAGTTCAAGAGAGAAAAAGAGGCCCAGTTTGCCTCGTCATGAGCATTGTTGATAGTACAAGTGATTTAATAGGCCCCATTTGCCTTGTCATGAGTATTATTGGTAGTAAAAGAGAGAAAAGAGGCCCTGTAAGCTTCGTCCTAAGCATTATTGATAGTATGAGAGAAAGGATGCATCTTGTTTTGCCTTGTCATGAGTATGATTGAAAGTATAAGAGGAAATTGGTCCCGTTTGCCTTTTCATGAACATTATTGATAGAATAGGAGACATCAGAGACCTTGTTTGTCTCATGAGCATTATTGAGAGTATAAGAGAGAAAAGATGCGCACATGAATCCGGTATTTGATATTGAAGTATAATTTATAAAACGAATTATACTGTTATCAAAGTTATAATAATAAATAAAAATACAACACAGAAAAGAGGCCTCGTTTGCCTTACGGGGAGAAAGTGGCCCAGTTTGCCACGCTTATGTTATTATATTGAACTTTAATTATGATATGGCCGATTATTCATTGTTTAGCACTATTAATAGTGTTAGAAAGAGACCCTGTTTGCCTTATTATTATTGTACTAAGCAGATAGTCCCAGTTTTATTTATGAAATTGATTATATATTTTATAAATATATTTGTAAAAAGAAATGTTTTTACCAAAATGGAGAAAAGAGGCCCTGTTTGCCTTGTGAAGAGAAAGTGGTCGTGTTATTATAATGGACTTTAATACCGATGTGGTGGGTTATTTATAGTTTGAAAGAGAGAGATAAAGAAAATAGTGAGACAATAGAGGAACACGTGGCCCCGTTTGTAAAGATGCATTGTTATACGCATAATGTATGGCTTTTGTCTATCAAGACATTTATGCATGACACAGTATACGCTGTTTACTTTTTTCCCTTTTTTCCCGTTCTTTGTGTTTCGACAGTTGGCTGACGGGCCTCATCCTTTGAAAAAAGTATTTTGTTTTGTTTTGTTTTGTTTTTATTAATCCATAATGAAAGTAATTATAGGTAATGGTTTTTGGAAGACATATTGTAGCGAAAATATAGGTTATAAATGATTTGTGCTCGTTTGAGGGAACTGAATAAGAGCATAAATGAATTTATTAGCGGGTTGGAACTATCTTAAGAATGAACTCGTGCATAGTAGGTGGGAAGAGAATCACGTGTGAGGGAACTAAATTAGAGCATAATGAGCTAGTATGACCATGCGTGAGGCGTTTTAAAAAGGTGAGCTTATTTTGTCATTAGGAGAAAACAAAATTAAATTATTTTTTTAGCTTGACTTAGCTTGATATCGTTCGCACAGTTCTTGATATAGACTGGGCAGACATGCATGTGTTTTTGTATATATGGTATATCACATTATGCTACATGTACTTTCGGTTTTATTGCATATGTTGCATTCTTTAGAAAGTGAAAGTAGAAATTTCATTGGCCTACCTACAGAGATCACACGCTGGAGTCACCCACATTCTTCTCTCTTTTTTTGCTAATGAGAGGTCGATTTTTAGCATTCTCTTTAGATGTCAATATACCTGGGTTTGCGGACATGTCTGCTTTATGTCTATGAATTTTACTGTTCTCAAAGGGTCCGTCAACGAACAAAGGTTAAGTGAACATTTTAAAACCTGAAAGGTCATTTTTAAATTTGTCTGGAAGTGTTAATATTTGCCTCAGACGTCTGAGTTTTCTATATACAGGAGTTGTTGTCACTAGAGACAAAACGTGTTGCATAGGTTACTGTTGCTTCTTTGGAAGGCCAAACCTGTTGCGATATGACTAAACGTGGTGTCGAAGGATATGACATTTTAAATAAAGATACATTTGTACTTCAACAAATATTTCTCAAAAGGATTTGATCTTCATATGGTTAGTTATTCAACTAATCCAATAAAACAAAATCACAAAAAAAGGAAACAAAAAATCTCAAAGAAATACACAGATACAAAACTATGCATGCCTAAGTACCACGGGGAGAACCAGCAGAGCCGGTACCGCTGGAGCGAATTGACAAATTCTTGACACAAAGGTAGATGAGCTTGCGTTTTGAGCTTTTCTAACCTTTGCGGGTGCTGTATTGAACAAAGCGGAACGCGATACGGTATGTGGGTAATTCGTTTACAGGATGTTTCAGAGAAAAATATTTAAAATTGAATAATCTGTGACAATTCTCCTGTGAGCAATTATGCTAAAATGTTGGTGTATATACATGTACTAGATTATCGCTGTAACCATAGAGTGTGTGCACGTTGTTCCATTGCCCGTGTCTTAATTCAATAATAACTATTGTTTATAAAAATGTTAATCTGATCGAAATTTATTGGGAGATGTTGACCAAATTTTGAAGGTGTTGGAGCTGGATGCTAAGGTACTCGCCGTTTTACATTGCGCTCTGTTTGCACATTTGTTTTTGGTATGAATCCGATCTGAAGGGTCTGTTTTATGAACTAATTAGGAAATAAATTTCACTTTTGAGTGATATACCGGTAAATATATCACTGTGGGGAGTGAAGATTGTACTATTTGCTGCGCTTACATGAAGTCGCTGTCTTAAAACTTGTAGTTTTTCGTGCATTCCTTGCATTTCATGACATTTTCGCTGTTCTTTATTACTCCTCAAATAAAACGCTATTCGTCTTATTTTTGTTGTTGCTGATATTCCTGGCGATACCGGGAGTGTAGAAAATTTTATTATGATTTGTTTTACATCACGTGAATTCATTCACAACAGTACAAATCCAAGCGTTTTGGCGCATGCACACTCTAGGTGTGTTATGAAAATTACGCAGGAGGGAATGTCAGCAGTTAAAAATAGTTACGGGCGCCTAGCGTGATATACTTGGTACAGTATGTATATCACGCTCAAATCCTTCTTTGCCTATATAGGAGAATTTTTCAATAGTGTTAGAATGAAAGTTAAAACATATTTGATTAACATAAAAAAAAACTGTTTTCAATTTCAGAGTGAGGAAAAGTACATCATTTAAAAATAAATTTATTTAAACGAGAAAAGGACAATTCATTCATCTTCTGAGACCAATTTGGGTACTGTAAATTCAAACAAAGATCACTTTTTGTAAAAAGTATTTTCGGAAAGGATTAATTACGGCCCCTGTGCTGTTTTCGGCAGTCATAATCGAGACATCGTTAAAATAAAACGAAAGACATTTTAGTATAACAGAGGTAATAATTAATTGAAGCGTACATTGAACGTACACTAAAAATAGATGCTTATTTATATAACAATTAAAGAAACAAGGTTTCTGTCAAATATCTTTTAACAATGTTCTGAGAAATGATTAGATAAGAAAATCGTTTGTTCATAGTTGGTAAAGCAACTTTTGATTTGTTTCGTTTATCATGGAAAGAAAGAAGAACCAACGCAATTGTCCGCATGTAAAGAACAAAATGTCTCCATTCTGCCGACCCGCTTTTACGCATCATACTCACAGTACAAAATACGGATATTAAACACAGTTTGCTCAACACTGTCAGCTCGTGATAGTTACGTCCCATTCAACAGTATTTGGTTATCTACAGATGGACAGTTTACTTCACCAATTTAAAATAGTAGTGACAATGTCGAGTCTGTAATTTTACACTATTTGTGTCATTTTTTTGTTTAACGGTGTTTATTTTTAATTAATTTTAACTAAAATAAGTATCACTTATTTACTTTAAATGTCATACATAATAAACAGGCTAAGATTTACTATACAAAATTGTTAGGCACTAACTTACTTACTCTCGATTGCAAAACAAATTCTTACAACTTAGAATAATCGCCCTCGAGACTCATTCCCTATTGGAATGAATATCGAAGTGAGAGAGAGAGACAATGTGGAATTATTTGTGTCTTGCCTAAGGGCACTACCGACACTGATATGGTAGAGATCGAACTCGGGACCATTCGTTCTTGATGCGAACGCGCTACCACAAAGGTTCAGCGGCTGCAATGCCAAAGAACTGTACAGCTTAAACTGACACCCGATTTGGGAAATTTTGTTGGTAGCACACTTATATTAAAACCTTTACCTGTAGTTCCTCTCCGTCCTCTGCCATTGTCTAGATATTTGTATTTAAACTGTGTCCGCCAATTACATTTTTGTTTTTGTTTAGGTCGCGTCTGTTATACTTTATACCGCTAACTAGAGAAGTACGAGTCGTGCATTAATTAAAAATAACGTCATGATTTTGACGTCAGCTTTACGTTGCGTTTTCTCGATTACGTCATTTGACCACTATGTTGGTTTTGTCATGTCACGGCTCTTTTGGCATTGTGTACCTCAGTCTGGTTAAAATGAATTTGTTCACACACGTGCATCATTAGTGTGTAAAAAGTCATACTTGAACTTAGGCAAGAAAGTATATGTCTGCAGTTTGATCATTGCTTAAAGTGAATTTAATTTTATTTGAAACATAGTTCATTACACTGTGATCAGACTGATCGTTTTACGCAAAGTTATACAGTACATTTTGCACTTAGATAGTTTTCCAACAAGTTCAGGTCCTTTTTATGCCCGCGGAAGGGCGGCCTATTAAAATTGCACCGTCCGTGTCTGCTGGATACCTTAAGTGTTAGCAGGTGTGGTCTAATTGTCTTCATTCCGTCTTTTCTCCCTTAAGTGAGCATTTTTTTGTTACTTATGTGGTCACTCTATTGCTCGAGAACAATTGAAATACCACCTCATTTCACCTATTTTTCAGTCTTACACGTATTTAGTAATAATACCAGAATGTTTTAGTAACCATTAAAACTTGTACATGTATGTAATAAACGTGTTTTAGAAATGTGAGATGAAAAAGTGATATCTCATCCCATGCGACTATTTGACATAAATTATTACTTCAATTAAATTAGTTTCCATATTTATTAATTTAATGTTTTTGTAACTGTTTGTAAAATGTGTATCTTTTCATTGTTTTACATTTAAACTATTACCTTAGTAATCGTATTACATGTAGTTAGGCTAGTAACATGAGTTTAATCATTATACATGTATAAGAGATGTGTTATATTCCCCGTCTGTAATTTTCTCAAAGTGAAGATTGTAAATAACTTTTTGTTGTTACATGTATCATAATGCAGAGATGAACATATACTACATTGATTGACAGTACACTTCCAAGAAGACAAAGGGTTTAAAATAATATTAAAGCATTGTGATCACTTTAAGTATTGTTGATTGAAAAAGGTTGCTTTAAAGAATAACGATAGAACTGAGAATTATTTACTGTAAAATAACGCTGATATACATGACCTGCATGGCGTTCAGAAAGTGTAGGATTATCGTTACCATTGAAGTAATACTGCTCCGTAGCTACAGCTGAACTTTCGAATTTATAATTCATTTTATGAAATAAAGGCCATTACGTCGGTATATTAGTGCTAGATGTACTGTACATGTAATAGTTACATCAAAAAGTAAGCGTAGGACTTTCTTCCTTTCTCAAAATGTTAACAGACATTTCTTGACATTTTAGTACACACTATGTACATATAAAATGGATGCGGTAATTACACTTTTATTCCTCTCTCTCTCTCTCTCTCTCTCTCTCTCTCGCTGTCTCTCTCTCGCTCTCATCGTGTCTCGAGAGCGATAAATGTAATGTAAAAGTTTGGAAACCCAGAAAAAAGGCATAAATTTAAATCTGAAATACAGTATTGTTTTCACCGGCGACTGAACGAATGACGAAAATCAGTACAGAAGATATGGTTAATCTGAAATATACAATTTCAATATTACTCATTAGAGATAACTGTAAAAACTGCATGATTGTTTACTTAAGAGAAAAACTGAACTGTTCATGGATGAATTGAGAAGTACGGGTAAAGTAATGTAAACTGCCTGATTGTTAGAACGAACAAAATACGGCTGGACGGCGTACGTTCCTTCTGATATAATTGCAATTCAGTTTAAATCATCTTTAACAGTCATTCAAACAGCAAAGTTATGAAAAGAGAAAATATAATACTAGTATGTAAGTCCCGGGTTGAAACCAAGCCTTAGCACGCGGTGTTAATGTTACAGTTATGTATCGCAATGTTTGACGTTACGTCACTAAATAATACCTTCCCCTTTGTGCGATCTTCACGAAATATCATCTTTAATTTATTAATAAAACATAAAACACCTATACGCCCAGAAGTCCCAGGTTCATTGCTCTTAGGTTGTTGGTAAAATGTTGATGTCTGACACCGATTGTAGGACTCGAACCTGCGCCCAAATAATGAATTACACTAAATCTAATGTTGTTTGCTCCCGTTATTTAAACTATTCATGTGGCTAATTAAGATGTTTAATGTAACAGGCCATGTATATTTCTAACGTGTTAGAAATTAGCATATATAGAACATTTAGTGCTCAATCATTTTTTAACAACGAGTCCAATA